>JASKGO010007773.1:0-20152 GCA_030556065.1 Holobus sp. GC000080 | reverse complement strand
AAGAGAATATGATGGGTGACTAAATTTAGGGTTTAACACGAGAAAGTCCATATAAACGTTAGAAAATCTACAGAAATATTTATTATTTATCCTTTTTTTTTAATTTTATATTTGTGATTTATGAATATTTATTATTCTGGACTAAAAATACTTCAAAGTTAAGAACAAATATATTTTTGATTGAAATTTCCAATAAAAATTCTAAAAAAATTATCCAATTTCTAAAGAATTCAATTCTAAAGAATTTATTTGCTCAGGTTTCCCAAAAAAGTAAAGTCTGACTTTTTAATGTTATGGTTAGCCTTTATTAAATAAAAAAAAGCAATTCCAGTCTATTATCAAATTTATAAGTTTTTTAAATTAATAAACTTCAAATATTAATAACAAAATAAAATTGTAATCCAATCAGCAAGCATAGTACAAAAACAAAAACAAATTAAACTTTAAAATCAGCTAAGGAAATATCAGAAAACAATAGACTCGATTATGTTTTACGATTTTCACTGTCAATATACTAATAATACAAAACGAACGCAATTATGTTCGAGTTGAAAGAAATCACTTTAGTGGAGACATTAAAGGCTCTAATTAAATTTAATTTGGGCGCAGACTACCACTTAAATATTAGATAAATCATTGCTTCCCAAGATGTCATGACTAAAACTTTCTGTTTATTTATCTTCCTTAATCCAAGATTTTCAAAGAAATACGATATATACCTTATTTAGGGACCGAGGGAATAATTATTTTTTTAATAATTATATCCTTTTCTATGATGATTTAAAAGTTTCATATAATTTCTGTCATTTTGATGCCAAAATTAGGAATTTATTTGTTGTAACAAAAGTTTATTTCACTTGAATTTCTTCTATAAAGATTTCTGCTTTTTATTTTTAATTCTGAATTTACTCAAAATTAAATTATATAGTTTCTATTAGGCTATAAATTTTCATTCCCTTGAAACTAAAACTAACATTATTTTCTTCTAAATTAATTCAACCAAAAAATATTTCGCGTATACGAAAAAGTGACTTGTTTTAGCATATAAAAAGCGTAACGGCAATGCATCCCGAGAAAGCGTTTGATATTAATTTAGTGCGGTGGAAATTAATAAAGTCACCCTCTTCGGTGGCCGGGACCCCGCGAAATCAGCATGTAAAGTGATTTAGGTGTACGTTATGCAAGGTCCGTACGTGTGCATTATTGGAACCCCGGGGCGGCCGGCGATATATGAGCATCCCTGGGGTTCCTACACAATGGCCCCATATGACTTGTTAATCGCTCCAACTTTCTCTCTTTAGCCCTCCACGCTCCAATAATACAAAATACACATATTTAGATGGCATGGGTATTGTGTATTGTGTGTACACCTAACCAAACCAAACCGCTTACACTGATCTAATATTGCTCTTTTTCTGCTCCCGGCGCCGCCACCGAATATTCGAATGTAATAATCCATTGTGTGTGTGCCGTTGTTCTGCTTTGCTTTAATCGACTTTTTCATTTCGTTTGTAATTATATTGAACTCGAATGCATGTGCGTGAGTTGGTAGGCACCAATATTTGGACGTTTAATTGAATTTGGCATTTTTGCCGTTTTATTTGCTCTTTCTATCTTTTGTTTGCTGATTTCGTTCAATTGATTACAAGCTATTTTTGTCGCGTTGCTTGCGATGCATTTAGCTCTAATTCGGTGCTGTAATCATTGCTATTTATTAGTTTTATAAGACTTTTTTTATTTGTATTTTGTTTGTTTTCCTATTGTTCCTAATTTAAAATTGTTTTTAATCTATTCGAAGTAAAATATTAACTGTAGATTTTTTTTAAATAAAATATAACGAATAAAGAAAGAAAAAAGGACGGAAAAGAATAAAAATCTATTAGGAAAAAAATAATTTATTGCTACAGTGCGTAATGCATAAGCGTAAAACAGTTTCCAGGAAACGTGGGGGCGGCAATCGGCAATTTTCACGCTCTGCGAAGCGATGCTGTCGATTTTCCAAAGTGTCGCCCCTATTTTATTTGCTCATTTTTCATACACTCTCTCTTTATATTCCTTTTTTATCGCGTTTTTCTCTGTAACAAAGAAAGGAAAAACTAATTTTAAATCGTAATTTAGTTTTCCCATTATTTGCTTATTGTAAAGCTGTAGGAAATAATAATTACAATAATATATAATCAGAAAACTGTTTGTTTTTAATGAAATTAATTGATATATTATTAAGCAGGAGCTTATATGGGGATAAATCGATCGATTGAAAATTGATGCGCAAGCAATCAGAATCGGCAATCTGGTTGCTCGATAATAATTAATTTATTAGCGGGCAGATTATGCCCAGACCCAGAGGTAGCAATAGATAGATAGAGAGAGAGAGAGAGAGAGAGAGATGGAGAGAGAGAGGTGTATGTTCAGTCGCCAGTTAATAATTTCGATTCGGTTATTGTTTGCGTTGATAATAAATGGAGTAGGATGGGTTCGAACAGTCAGTGATGGCGATCGGTGTACATGCGCTAATCCCGCCTAGATTTATGGTGTTAATCATACAAGGATTAACGTTACCTGATGGTGTGTGCGCTGGTGGACTGATGTCTAGTTAGCCCTCACCTGAATTACCATCTATATCACTATACTCGGCTCGGCCGTTAGTTATTAGAGGCATAGAACAATATCAAACATTCTGATCACACATAACTTTCTCGCCTATCGTTTCCATTTAATGCGTCCAACCAAAGGACATCCAGCGCTCGCTCTCTCCTCTCTCCGTATTGTTATTGCGCGTTCAAAGTCCCAAGTAATTTATTACATTTGCATTTTGGTTTCGCACTAATCTTGCTAATGCTCAAAGTTATACTGTTTAAACTTTAATTATTACCTTTAATGATAATGAACCGTTTTCATAAATTTTTTATGCATTTCTTTATTTCATTAGTTGGATATTTACTTTTCAAAATACTGTAAAAAAATTTAAATAACTAAAGTTTAGATGATTTAAGGTTGAAATAAAAGCATTGATTCCAAATTGATATTTTTGTAGATATCGGAAATATATCGCATTATGAAAACGAAAAACTCTGGATCTATTAACAAGTAAAAAATACTAAAAGTTTTTAATTTGTGAACAATTAATTATCATCAATTAGATTAGGTTTTACAAGCGTTTTGTGCTACTGAGCTTGCGCGATAAATGTTCAAACAAAATTACTTCTTTAATTTTTCAATCCAACTATTTTAAACTACACCAAATGAAATCCAATGAACAGTAATATAATTTTTAATTAAAAAAATACTAAAAAATAGCTTGAAAATGCGAGTGGTTTTATTGTAGTCAGAAAAACAAAAAAAAACATTTTGTGATAATTTTCAGTGATTCTACTGGTTTCACCGTAAGGTCTTCATATCATTAAATTCAGCATTTAAAGAGCTTTCATTCGAACTACCAAAAAAGTTATTTGTATTTTGAAGAAAGATTACAAAGAATTCGATGGAAAAATTAATAATTTCTGTTGCAACATTTGCGCGCGAAAACACAAAGCTATGGTAATTTTTGAAGTACCTACCAATTTGGTAAGTATGTGACCACTGGCTTGATCCATCCAGATGTTTAAGTATCATTAGAATCAGCATAAAAAGGACTATAATTTTTGTTAACAAAATATATTCCTTCTGTTCCAAATGATGGTAATACAAATCTTTAAAAATATTTGAATAATGATGATAAATAAAGTTTACGGATTTTAAACTTTTCATCCTGAAATATAATAAGTATGTCAAATTTAGTTTTCAAGAGCAAAAACAGCAACAAAATTCGTATTTTATGTTAATTAAGTTCTTGCAAAATATCAATGCAAAAAAATATGAAGTTGGGATCAAAATTAAAATGTTAAAATTTTATTATAAAAGTAATTATAAAAGTAAAACTATCATTAATTTATCAGTAAATAGTTTAATGCAAACTACTTAATTTATTGATTCATTTTCATTTTTTTAAATCTGTATCAAAAAATAATCCACCATTATACGTCCCTAATAAAATAGTTTCTAATTTCCTACAATAGAAATATCTCTCACACTGTACGTGTGCAGAAAACAGAAATAAATAACCGAAAAGTAAATCAAAATCAGGTCGACGAAGCGTATAATTGATCGTGCCGGGCATCGCAAATAAAAATAAACGAGCATTTAATTACGTCGTGTAATAAGTAAAGCGACACGCGTTCCTTATGCACACACACGCACGCACGCCCGGCACCCCCTCGAATGGATCGCCCAGGAAGCGTGTTAATCGTATTAGTCTCGCCGCACATTCGCACGCCTCATTTCAAAAGAAAACCCTCTTCTTCCCCTATTCTTTTCCGATGCTCTCTGCCCCGATCCACAATGTAAACTGCCACCGCTCAACTGCTGCGTTCCGATTAGGTCATTCCGCAAGATAATGTCTTAACTGTTAGCAGCGCACCACTGTCCGGAAGCAGTCAAGAGCATCCGACCGTTGAAAGCAATGAGGCGCACCTAACAGTATATAAATTAACTAATTAACCGCTCGAAAATGAAAAGCCGTGATTTACTTGAAGTAATGACCGATGGTTTTGGTTTTTGTTACAGGTGTGGTTCAAGAACAGGAGAGCCAAGTGGCGCAAGAGGGAACGCAACGCTATGAACGCCATGAATGCCGCCGCCGAATTCAAAACGGGATTCGGAACGCAATTCAACGGATTGATGCCGGCATTCGGAGACACCGATAGTCTGTACTCTTCTTACAGCTACAACAATTGGGCCACTAAGGTACCCAGTCCACTGGGCACGAAACCCTTTTGGCCGGTGGTTCCTTCCAATCACCATCAGAGTCCTGTGAATTGCTTCAATGCGGCTACATCGGTGGCGTCGATGTCGGGGGCTGCCAGTTCGATGCTGCCGGCCGGTATGGGATCCGGACTTTCGACAACTCCTGGAGGGGTGTCGGCCCAGCAATGTCCTTATACCACACCAACAAATCCTTATTCGATGTACCATCATCGGACGCCTTCGGAGCCTTGCACCGCTTCCAGTATTGCATCGCTACGTCTGAAGGCCAAACAGCATACCGGTTTCGTGGGATATTCGAGTGTGAGTCCTGTACGAAGCAGTTCGGCAGGACTTTCGGCGTGTCAGTACGCTGGCAGTGGTATCGGTGTGGGTGAGCGTCCTGGAGGCTGAGAGGAAGAGCCGCCCCTTGGGGCACAGATGAAAAGCGAAGAGCTCGACCAAGAATAGAATGTTTTCCAGTGATACCCGCCTCTTGTTTCCCCAAAAATCGATCCGGCAAACCACCAACGTACTTGTAAGTCAATAAAATGTAAATACTTTAAACAGTAAACAAAAAAAAATATTAATAATAATCATCAGTGTAAAATTTGATGTTTTTTTTTCTGTAAAAAAACAAAAACAATTGTACATAATGTGCGTTTAGTACAAATTTGTTTTTCCTTTGCATATTATATCAAAGTCATTTGAGATTGTTTTTACCAAAAAAAAAAACATTATTATTATTATTATTATTATTGTAATAAGTATTATCAGTGCAATTTATTTTTTAAATTATTATGTGTGAATGCATCATTCGAAAGACTATCAACTGAACTTACTGAATTTAATCCTAATAGTGAGTAAATCTTAGGGAGTAAGCTTATGAATTTTATTACTTGTGAAATTACTTCTTGTAAAAGGTGCAAATTGCCAAAGTGCGGTTTGCTCGTTTAATTAGCGATTATTAGATGAGGAACTTGCAACAATCACAAATTAAGTGTAATAATAACAATAAATATCTGAATAATATGTAAAAATTCAATTAGTTAATTTATTATTATTACGGTAAATTCTGCGCATCTAGTCATATGATAACGTAATTAATAAACAAACAATTTAATGCATTTTTTCCTCCTTATTTTTAATTCTTATTCTTCTTCAGATATGTATTTTCAGAAAATTCGACCTTTTAAGGATTGTTCTTTTTTTTTTTAGGAAAAACCAGTAAGTACCCACATTATATTAAATTAATTAACTTTTAATAAATTAGCCAAAAACCAAAGCAATTAAGTAACATTATACTTGGGTCATATGTTCATTTTTAAATGTAAATTAGTTAAATTGATTAAAATATAGTTTGCAGAGAATTAAATTATGCAAAGTTGCTATACGGGGAGCAAAAACAAAGTGAGGCCTCGTAGGAAATTTGCAGTTTAGCGCTCGAATGAATAAGTAAACTATTATTAAACGGCGTCGGCGTCGGTGTTGGTGCTAGTGGCGGTGGTGGTGGTGATTGATGAGGCGCAAAACCCACCCTTAAATTACATGTATGTCACATTTACATTACAATGCATCCCTTTGTAATAAAAGGGCAATCATAAGCTCCCCATTATTCTCCTTGACCCAATGTTAATCATAATATTAAACACATTAAAGGATTTTTATGTACCTATTTCTTTTTTTAACTTTATTTGTTTATTTATATTTCAACGTAATTTTGGTTTAAACAATGTTTTTTTTAATGTTTGATTGATTGTTTTTTTTTTTTATAAAAATGCTTGAAAATTAACTTTGTGTTATTTATTTGTGTTGTTTATTAAAAATTTAGTAATTATGTAGGAGTTACAACAATTTTACTAGGCAACCTAGGTGGGTAAGGATTATTGGTCAACAAATAATCAGCCAAGAAGATAATTGGATCAGCAGGTTTTCTTTTAGCAACTTCCAAACATCCTTCCAGTAATGATTTGTTGACAACTTTATCACAGTTATCTTTTACTTCGGAATACATGTTAGTAATTGATTACAAAATACCAAATATCAATCACTATGATATCCGTTAACAACATATTCAAAATTATTTAAGGTATACTATGGGGATTAGACATTCTATTTTAATATTTTATAGTATTTCATCGTTTTGAAAAAAAGTTTTTTTCCACCTTATTCTCTATTGTCGGATAATATATTAATAAAATAACTGGAATATTGTCCATTTTGGATTTAAAAAATAATAAATCTTCCTGCGATTTTACGTGTTGTTTTTTGGTTTGAATCAATTAATGCCTTTGTTTTGTGTCCAAAATTGTTAAATGAAAATTTAACAAAGCAATTTTGGCACTGGCTTCTTGTTAGTACATAGGAAATTTTCCCTCTTTTTTTGGTTAAATAACTTTTCCACAGTAAATCACTAAAACATTGAGAAAAAAAACTTTGCTTTTCAAATTTTAATGCAATTATAACGGAAAACCACAAATTCAATCAAAGTTTTCCAAATTTCTAAAAGAAAGCGCCACTAAGCCAGTGACCAAAAATATTCAATGATTATGTTAAATCATTTTAAATTATTTATTTTTTTATTAAAGGCTAAGTCTGAAAGTAAAATTGATAACGTCTTTCAGGGAAATGTGTTCGAACCATGATTAGAAAAGTACAAATAAGGGTGCAAGTTTTAAAATGGCATTTTCTTAAATTTTGTGGATCAGTTTTTTTCTTACATTAGAGTCATTATTAGAGGATAGAAGAATTTCCCAATCAAGGAGGGACGCTCTAGCCACAACATATTGTTAAGAATAAAGTGGCTTAAGTAGAAAGTTGACAAAAAAATATAAATAACCAAATTATTTTTTTAAATTATTGTAATAATTAGATAGGGTAATGAAACAAATAACAGCCAGCGTTTAGGGCGTTTTTATAAGAGAATACAAGAGCCAAGGGAGCAGTAGAGGTGCCCAGATGTTGCATCAGCATTTTAACTATTATTATTATGCTGATGGAGCCATGATAACGGGATTACACTTGCAATAAAACCAGCAGTGATACATATCAATGCAACCTCAATATGCTTCGTTCTTTTATTTATGGCCCGGCTTGGTGACAAGGGGGTGCAACGCAACGCAACGCAACACAACTAGCGAACGCAGCGCACACAAATACTAAACGACTACGAAACTAAAATAGGGGAATCATCCCTTATAGGCACTATTACATATGTAACGCGTAAATATAAATAATGGTCGCATTAATTCTCTCGCAGGGATTTACTCTTAATCGTTCATTACACCAATCTCTTCTTTTGTTTTCTTTTCTTTTTTTTTTGGTCATCAATTAGTATAATTAATTTTTCATTTAAAATATTTGCTATTGCTTCTATAAACAGGTGTAAAATTAAACAGAATTCAAAGTTAAAGATGGAATAGAAATACATTGAATTAATGGTAATTGGATTAATGTATTGTGTGAAACAGGAAAAGAATCCAAGAGTACAGCTAAATAAGAAGAAAGAAGAAGTAAGGAGAAGAAGAACAGGTTGGTTGTGGTTGGTTGAATGGAATGGAATATAAGGTGGAATCGAAGCGCGAGATATGGAGTATATATCTTTTGAGTCTAAGTGAGTCCGGGCGGATTGTAGGTTGAGAACCCGGACTAGCCCCGGAAGCCGTGTAAAGCCAAGTATGAGAATAATGGGCGCACGGAATCCGACGCTCGTTTACTGGGCTCGATCAAAAACGCATTTTACATTTCGCTATCGAAACTGATTGTAACGACTTTTTAACGTTTTTATATCAGTTTTTTTTAGTTTTCAGCTTTTCTCTTTTAATTCTATAAATGAAATTTAAAAAACAGTGGTATAAAACTAAAAAAAAAAAAAATTATAAAAGTAAGATATAAAGAATAAAGTTTCCAAGATAATAAGAAATTAAAGTTGATTACTTTAACGAACAGAATATTTTCGTCACAAACTGTCAATTCAATTTTTTGAAATTCAAAATTTTCATATTTTAAATGGCTGCTGCACAAAAACTAGAAATGTTGCGAGCTTCAAAAAAATATTTAAAGATACTCCTCTTTGAACACTACCACTACCACTTAAGTATTTTATCCTTTCGGAAAATTATAATGAGGAGCAGGAAACAAATTAAATTTAATTTTCTAAGTAAATCCCAATGGTCGGACCGAAAATACAATATCCGGTTTTATAATTATTTTATTGGAATTTAAGAAAAGATTTCCATATTTTCTTTTCTATCATTAGAATTTTTAGAATGCTGACGGTATATAAAACCTAAAACTGTTAACAGTTTATTTTAGAGTTGTATTAATAAAACATATTTTTTTAAATCAAAAATTATGGTTATAATTGGTTAAATCGAAAGTTCTGCAAAATTGAAAATTTTGCCGATAAATCAGAAATATTGTTTTGAAGATATAACATAACTTGAAAAAATACATAACATAACAAAAAAAATTAACAGGAATGGCCCTAAAATCGTTATCACCCATTATAGTATTAGATCTTAAAATTATAGTAACCAAAAAATTACAAATTGCATCAAAAACAAAACTTTTATTGTGTTGTTTTTGATTATTAGATTTTTATGATTTGATTTTTTTTTTTGAAGTAAACGTAAGGAATAGTAAGTAACACCCAGTAGGAAATACTCTTTCAGAAGTATTGGGGAATGGAATGTGTTAGAAGTGTCCCTGAAAAATAAATATTCGCATTTCGAGGCTAAATATTATGTATTGGGGTGGCTGCTGCCGCCTCCTCCACTGCCGCCGCTGCCGTCGCTGCTTCTGCCTCAGTGTTAGTTTATTTTATATTCTGATCCAGCATGTTCGGAAAGAGGGAAACTCTTTGGACCATCTCCACTCTCCCGTTCGGATCCTTTAGGACCAAGTGCAATATTTCACTGGGCCATTGCGGGGGAAACACACCGAGAGAAATAACGTGGGATTACCTCAGTGCGTTCCCCATGATTAGATTGTAAAATACTGGAAGTGACGTACGTTCCCTTCTATATATCTCTCTCTCTCTCTCTCTTTCTTTCTCTCTTTTTCTACGTGAGTGTGTTTGTGTGTGTGTGTGTGTGTGTGTGTGTGTGTGTGTGTGTGTGTGTGTGTGTGTGTGTCTGCTTGCGAGGGTGGATAAATAAGATACATAAAACGGAAATGAAACAGATATAAAAATAGGAAAATGGCCGTATAGTAAAAATACCTATGGCACTCTACACTCACTTAACTAAACTTAAGCTGAATTATTATTTGGTGCAATATTTATAATTAATTGTTTTTAGGTTTTTTTTATTGGTTTTTGGATCATAAAGGGATATAGTGTAAATTTAAATTGAATCGGGAAACTATTTTCGTTTTTTGTTTGCTTTGAATTTGAATTTCTGATAAAATATATTAAAAACAAACAATTTTTAATTTGATAAAAAAATGTTATTTTTTAATCAATACAAGATATATTTTTATGCAAAAAAATTGTAGTTTCATTTTGTTTTTGTTTAATACAAATTAAAGCTGATTTCTTAAACTGGCAATTGAATTATTTTTAAATTTGTGTAATAAAGAATATATTTTAATAGCATTTATATCCAGCTACGCAATTGCATTTGGCGTAATTCTTTTTTAAACGATAAAAATGAAATTTTGTTAATTTTGTTTAACACACAACTAAAGTAGCTTTAACACCAAATAAAAATTTATATTTTTTACTGAAATATTATTTTTTGTTGTTAAGTAATCAGCAAAAGCTCTCCTGGTATCCTAAAACAGCGTTCTTATGATGTTTTAATTATTTGGTTTAAATAATAATAATTAGATCATTTTATGTTGCATGATTTTAAAGTACGTAAAATGCATTTTCAGATTATATAAAATTGACGTAAAATTCGTAATTTTTTATAAGTGAAAATTCATAGAAAAAAACATGCTAATATTGCATCTGAAAATTATATTAGCGTCATTTTTGTCATTAAATATTTTACCAAATAAACAAAATTATCAGCTTTTCGTAATGTAAATATTAAAATAATTTAATACCAATTAAAAATTTGAATATTTTGTTAAATTATATTTATTTAGTAATTAGTTATAAACAAAAGCTCCCGAAATGATCCCCAGGGGTATTAAACTGAGCTTTTATTGATACTGCTTAAACCATATAAAATAAAAGTTTCTAATTTTCGTAATCCTGAACTGTATAAAATTGTCTTTTTGAAAATGTATAACTCATAATTTTAGCAAAATTCGATAATGTAAAATTTTGTTGTCAAACATAACCCAAATGGAATTGATATTTCAGGTTAATTGTTATTTCCATTAATCCGCTGTGGCTGCAAAACCAGAGTTACTCTCACAATTTTTCAAGGTTAAATTAGCAAATTATTTTAATATATTAAATATTTCACGATAATACATATTAAAAAATAATAATTTTAATAAGTAATTGTTTATAATTTTTAACCAGGCGCCTTCACATTTTTTCCATCCAATATTTTTTCATTATTCTGATTAAACAAAAAAAAAAGAAAACAAATTTGCAGAAAAAAAAAAACCCTGTATATCTATCTATACCTGCTTATGTAATAGTTGTTTGAAAAACAAGTCGATTAGATGCGAGGAGCTGAGATGAGCGTCAGATGGAGCGGAGACGCAGCATCCAAAGCGCTACTACTCGAGGCTCCAGAAGACAATAGCGACGGGGAACTCGTTAAAGATGGATTAGGGATCCAATGTCCCATGCATTTACAATGGGACCGCATCCAGCACACCCTCTCCTTTTAACTAATTAAATAGTTTTATTATAGGAGAAAAGTGAGCGGCGCAATGCGCTAAAGCCAAAACCGTTTGGACGCGCTTTCATTCTATTAAAAGGTCCGTCTGTCTGCCTCCGGCTGTTCGTCGCGCGCGAAATCATCGACGGAATGATTCAGCGCGCAAGGAAAAAAATTTATAGGTCGCAGTGCACGAACACACAAATTTTCCTAGAGGATCAAATGACTTGGAAGTAAAGCCTCGAGACTTAGCTGCATATCCTAGTTATCTCGTTTTATCTCCGAGTCTTGTAACATTTGCCGTCTTACTTCTTATGTACTTACTCTGCTGCTCTAGTAAGATCTATTCTGCTATACACACGGTTTTTATCCCGGTAACATCCGATGCCAGGTGTCATTCTAAGCCGGCTTCATTCACTCGGATTTATCCGGTGTCAGTGTTGCGCGCAAAACGGTCAATTGATTCTCTTCTTCTCACCTTCTTCAGTTCTTCTCCGTGCGAATGATTGGCGGCGCGATTGTAGATTGAATTTCCGAGTCGAAAGAAATCTGCATCGGTAGGTAACCCTTTGGTACGTATCTATGACCACGCGTAATCTACGTTGCTTTTTTACGGACTGAAGGTGATAACATTTCGAAATGAGCTACCTGTAGATTCGTCGCAGGACTTAGATCAGCGGGATTATTTTGTTGTGCGTTGTTTTTTTTTTATTTGTTTGCGCCGGTTTCCGGTTTCGATTCACACGCCGTGTAGTAACTGTGCTTTTCGGACTAATATCGTTATAATCGCATTTATCGAAAAGCCATTAGGGTAAATGCGGTGTTAATTTAAGTGTAAGCTCCGCAAATCGCATAAAATTGAAATAAAAAGCTCAGGATTTAAAACACGTACTATACGCTTTTATTTTATGTTATTACATTTTAAAACGGATTGTGTTTTAATTTTATGATTTACCGGTCAGATTTTATATTATAAATTATATATTATTTTAGTAATTTTTTTTTTTCATAATTAAATTGCATTATAACAATTTATTTTCAATATTTGACAATAGTTTATTGTTTAAATTCTATTAAATGTTTTTTTTTTATAAAAAAAATATAGTCAATTACAGATATCTTCAAAATTGTATTACAAACGTTGATTATGGATATGGTTTCCTATAAATTTTTTGAAAAAAATAAAAATCTAATAGGTGATTTTGGAGAAAAATTGATTTAAATGATTAACTCGCCTTAGAAATGGAAATGAAAATTATTTCTGTATTACGAAAAAAAAAACATAAGGGATTTTTTATTTTTGATTTTAATAAGGAATTTAATGTTCTATAAAACGTGAGTAAAAATTAAAAATTCAAAGGGATGACTTTTGATAAAAATGGACTAATATATTGCATTCGCTTTTCATATATTATAGAAATGGACGCAGCATATCCAAAACTCATTTACCGGAAACAAAAAATGAAACAGATGAAAATTTATTTCTGATTTGGAAAAAGAATAATCTGTTGTGAAAATTAAAAAATTCAGTGGTAATCTTTAAGAAAATTTGCCAATAATGAGGCACTCCTTGTACATAAGCAATAAGAGCAAACACCGCGCACTAAAAAAATTATTTCCTGAAAACCGATAGATTTAATTAATTGTTTCTTTCGGATTTTGATAAGGGATATTATATTTTATAAATTAGTAGTGAACATTTAACAGTACAAGAAGAATATGATGAGTGACATCTTCATTTGAGGTTTAATACGAAAGTCCATCAAAAAACAAAAGGAAAAACCTTTAAAATAATCATTCATTTATTTATTTTTTATTTCATTTTATATTTCTGTGTCATTAATGATTATCATTTTTAAATAAATCAACTCTAAAGTCAAGCATTAATATTTCTAAAAGAATTATAAAATTAAATTTTTAAATGAATATTTTCTCAACATTTCATAAAATTGTTCAGGTTTAGGAAAGCAAACTTTGATTAAAAAAAGTGTGTTATTCCCTTATCAGGGACGAAAAATATAAAAATTTCTTATTCAGAACCCAGGCTCACAAATTATGTTATTATAATTCTAATTATTTAACATTTAAATAAAATTGTGAGTTTTTAAACAAATAAGATTATTCATAATGATTCTTGCAACGATTAAAATCGTTTTTTTTTAAACAATTTAAAAATAATAAACTAAAAATATTTCAATTTATTTACATCATGTGGATATTTGGTTTTAAAGTCAGTAATTAATTTGATTTCTTTGATTTTTTTACATACCAACCTACAGTAAAATTATTTTGCCAAATAGTGCATCAAGTAATCTTGATTTAAAATAAATAATAAAATAAAAATAAAATAAAAATTAATTGAAAGTTAAATATTTTAAGCACGCAGGTACTTTATATAGATGCAAAGATTTAAAAAACTAAATTGTTTGGAACAAAACGAAAGTGCATTATTATTCCATCCTCGAGATGAGACGACGCAAGTCCATATAGCGGCGCGACTTTTTGCCAAGTTTTTGTTGTTTGTGCCAGGGAATATGTACTTCCAATAAATCTTCCCCGGTACCGATATCAGTATCGATTACGCGACCCATTTGTTGGACCCGTCTCGGAGCAAAAGCACGATAAATCTTTCTCTCTTCCTGGCAGCACGAGCACAAGAAGAACTGAAGAACGTAGCCAAAAGAAAAGTATACGCATTAGTTGAACGTATAGCATGTCGATGTCGAAGAAGAAAGTCAAAGGCGTCTTATTGCATAAATAACCGAAATGTTGGGAAAATTTTAATTCAATTACGGGGTCGAGTCTCGGTGGGTGGACGCAAGTAACAGCAGCGGCAAGGCAACAGCAGAGCAGCGGCAGCAGCAGCAGCAGCAGCAGCAGCCAAATCCGAAATAATTTTCTTGCTACGGCAGGCAATTTCGTTTAAAGTCAGAAGGTCCGGAATATATTCCGGGTGGTAGTCCGGAGCGACCGCCGGGACTAAAGTGGGATTAGTGGAGCTCGAGCCAATCAAGGCTGCGCTGGGGGTGCACCAGAAAAGGGGAGAGAAGAAAGTTGACGGCAAGCGAGATGAAACAGGGGGACTGCTGCTTCTACTCGTACTACCAAAAGGAACATTTTCTCTTTCTCTCTCGCGTACCACTATAACGTACGTGTGCAGATATTCTGTGTATTTCTTCATCTCCTCTTCCAAGCAAACCGCAATCTTTACAAATTCCCATTCTGCTGCTAATCAAACCCGAGTTAATCAAAAATATGTTGTTTTTTTTTCAATGCTTATAATCAAATTTTACTTTCAATTTGTTATTAGCAATTAACAAAATAAAAATCAAAATTACAAATGAAAAAAAAAAATAAGTCAAAAACTCACTGCGAATTCAAAAAGCAAAACCGCAACAAACATTACTTGTAATTTAGGACAAAATCTCGCAAAAATAACACAACCAAGTGCAATTTTTCATCATCACCATCATCATCATCATCATCATCGTGATGACGGTACAAAAAAGGATCGAGGAAATGGAAGGAAGACAAATACTGTGAGTATCAGTGGAGGAAGAAGAAGAAGCAGAAGAAAATAAAAATGTGCAGCGTTCTCTAACAGGATTCGAGGAGCTTTAGTGAAGACGAACCGAAAGCACACAACATACACATTTATCATTTGATATTATTGCCGTAATAAAACAAATAGGCAAAAGTGCAGCCATCGCGCAGCGCGCGCCGCGTGTGTAATCTTTAAAAGGCGAGTGGAAATTGTGTAATTTTGGGTCTGCGAGAATATTACTTGCTTTGCAAATGCGTGCGTGCGTGTGTGCGTATGGGTGTGCGTGGGTGCGTGGGTGCGTTGTTTGTGATTACGTTATGTAATCTTGTTTGGAACAGTAATCCCAATGGGAGCTTTTTACTCCCGTTTACTTGGGAGGACATGCCGTCATTAGGGATGTGTTCTAAGAGCGGCGGAGTGAAGCACGCACCCGAATGATACGATTAGGAAATCTAGTGTAATAATTGAAATATCACATGGCTCCCTTCTCGATTGCCTACTTCGCTTCCACCAACGATCAACCTAAAGTACATTAAGGTCGTTTATTTCAACAAAAGGCTCACTATTTTCTGCAAGAACATTTTCTTTGTGGTTTTTTAATTTTTTAATTTCGTTATCCTTTTAATTATTTTATTTTAATCCTGGTTATCTTCGTAATCACTAAAAACTCATCAATATTATCAATTCAATGAGTAATAAATGTATTATAATTATTACTGAATGAAAGAAAAATTAATTATAACAAAATAGAAAAGGAATAGAGAAATTGAATAGAATTAAAAGACTAATGTTAATTGAAAAAAGTGATTCTTGTAATAAATGGCGACAAATCTCTTTTTGATATTTAGGTAATGCGAGGTGGAGCGAAGATGTATATACTTATATATAGATCAAACTCCGGGCGATCCGCAATTGAGTAGAAAGCTTTGGTAATGATCTCTTCTGAGCCCGGGATGAGGCAGATATAAATTTGTGGCGCTAACGCGGAGGCAGCAGACAAAATGGCGCGTTTCTCTGCTCCCCTTCGCTTGCCGCCGCCGTCGCAGCCGCTGCCGCACAGTTTTCGTTTCCATAGGAACCGCGACTTTGTCTCGCAGCACACGTCCTTCGAGGGGAGAAGGAAATCTTAAGCGTTTGCGGGGCAAATTAGGCGAAAAAAACGCGTGCATAATTAGCTCGATGATCGGTCGTCGGTAGGCGAAGGCGTGCGATGCTTTTGCCTTGGCACATTTTTCAATTTTCCAGAATGTTGCAGCCGCCGCCGCTGCTGCCGCTGCCAACATAGTATTTGAGAGCATGCACCGCGAGTCGAGGCAATAAAGAAGAATTATTAAGGAAACCCGTGAGCCAACAAATCCAGTCAAACTTAGCAGCACAAGTTGGGGATCAATGGATCAACTCCGGAGAGTCCGGATGGAAAAACGAGTGATGCTTGTCTCTCTGTGCGGCTGCTCTATTTGACATACGACCGTTTTCATTTATATAAACCACGAATCCTTCACTGGCGGATTCCTTTAATTAAAAACTACTCGTATTCTTTGCCATTAGGTTTTTTTTTCGGTTTTAATGAAAAGCCACTTTGGTTTTCCGTTTAGCGGAATAAAATTTTCCAGGAAATTTGCTTAGGGTTACCGAAAATTCTTTAAGTTTATTTGTTTTCATTGGAAAATATTTAATTATTATTTTTATTTATTTTATAGGGGTAAAATTTGATAAATGGGGTTTAATTTAAGAGCAGTATTTCATAGAAGAGACATCTTACAACGAAAGGTTAAAATAAAATGGTCGGAAACGAAATATTTCTTTTGTTCTATTTTTTAAATTGAAGCTTAATTACAGACTTAATTCTTGTACAAAGCTACAATAATCTAATTTTATTGCTTTCTACTAAATAGCTTTTTATTATAATACAACCCTTCACATTTTTCACATTAGTTCATCTTCTAATAAAATCAGCCACATTGACTGGCGCCTTCACATTCATCCAATTATTTTTTAACTTTAATAATTGTTAATCTAAAAACTAATTTTAATATAAAAATTAAGTCATTGTGCAAAACTTGATTAATTAATTGGGTAGGTGCAATCTATATTCTTCAATTATCTGCTAAAAGGAAAATGTTCCTATAGTGCTTTGCGAAAGTATATGGCTTTTTACCTTTTGTTGATCTCTCCTTATACTTTCTTTTATCGAGTAAAAACGCTTTCATATTTATTTATTAATTAAAATCTTACTAATGGAATTTCTAATCAATTAAAATTGACATTTGTGGTTTGCTGAAATTTTTACACATCATCAAATGTGGCCGAGAATCATTTGAACTCATTCCCAGCCATTTCAGATGAGAATTAAGAATTGAAATTTTGAGTACTTCAAAAAAATTAAAAAAAAATGCACTTTTTGAACTATGAATAGTCTCTCAAATTAAAAAAAAAAAAAAAACTCTTCTTCGGGTAGGTGCTATTTTAAAATCAAAAGTTCCGGTGAAGCCAAAAATGAATCGAATTAGAAATTTGAGCCAATAAATCGGAAATACTTGTCCTATAAATGTTTACTGATTTTTATAAAAATCGGTTGGTAAATAATGAAATGGCAGGGGTGGCTCTAGAAACGTTATCACCCAATATAACCACTTTAACAACTCCTATATCGGTAACTTCTACAGTTTTAAAGATATGGATTCGGTTAAATGGGCAAAAATTAGCTTAATTTTATGCCTTTTGAATTTATAAAATACATTATCTCGAGAACTAAAAGATATTCAGAAATAATTGAAAACTAAAGGGTTTTTTAAAGACCCTAGAATAAAAAATATATTGAAAATAGCATATTTTGAAAGTGCATAGCTAAAACATTGTTGATCTACATTTTGATCCTATTGATGATGCTTTAAAATATTTGTCATTACTTCAATAAAGTGTAAATTGAATTGGAAAAGGTTAAAATATCAAGGACTAATCTCAATCCGCATAAACCAAATGGTCCAAATGACATAGCCAACGGTTGCTCAACTTTTAAATACATTACCGACCACAATATTTGAAATTCCTTATTACATTCAGCATAGTTAATATCCAGCAGTGCGTACTTTACGTTTTCGTTATTAGTTGCTACAGTTTCAAAAGACCATGTGGAACAAACTAAAAGTAGAATATAAAGAAGGAAAAAGAGAAAGACAAATAAATTAAATTCCTGAAAACGCAATATTATTTTTAAGTATTCGCTTTTGTAATGCCATTGATTTACCTCAGCGAGAGTTGCACTTTGGATACCCAAAATTGTTGCTGTATAAAGAAACGTATACATTGCGGCTGTCTTGAATATTGGAAAAAAACCCATTTACAAAACTAAAATATAAACTGCAATTAATTAACATTCATTTTTCCAGTGATTTAATATTATCATTATTCCAAATTTCGCACCTCCGTAGTTCATTATATCTTTCGAAGCATAATTTAAGATGGTCCACTTTCTGGTCTATATTAATTGTGCATTCATTTTCTTTAATAAATTTCACCAGTTCTTTAAATTGATAAGCTATGAGAATATTTCCTGTCATAACGGTATAAATGTAAAGAACAGCTAATTGTGTTTCGGAAAAAGTTATCCCCATTTCGAAAGTCATAAGAAGTTGTATGAAAGGAAAACTCCAATCATCCTGATGATAAAATAGCTATAAATATTGATCATAAATTAAAGTTAAATTAGTTTTTTTTTTTTTTACAAAAATGTAGCATACTCTGTCGCCCATAAAGAAACAGAAAGTGGTTTTGTTATTCACGCAATCCCATCCAAACCATACAATATAAATGATAGACATTAAGCCAATTATCCAATTTGCAACTATGATTTTGCGAAAAACATCTAATCTTTTACTTATATTTAACGTATTCTTATGAATAATTTCAGAAAGTCGCTTTACGCAAGCAAGATACTTCATATCTTTTCCATTTACATTAAAAATTATGAACTGACTCGATAGAGCAATCATAAAATATTGCAGAGAAGTATAAATTTTTAATTTCGGAACTGTCCCTTTGTGGAATACTAAAATTTCTCATTAATTCAATAACATTTTCAGTTTTAAATTAATTGTTCTAAAGTACCTGCTTGGAATAGTTGTGGAATTACAGTGTACGATATTATAAATAAAAAAGAGAGATGCATTAAATGCATTTTTTGTTTATTTCGCTTATTTGCAAATCCCACAATTGTAAGAACCTTCATAAGATTTGAAAAGAAATAAAATTCAGCCATTATTTACATTCCCTTATATTAATATTCCAACAATTCTTTTAGGTAATTTTCGATAAGAAGAAAACCAAGTAGTCTACAAGATTCAAGAATGAGAACTAACTTTGATATGCTGCTTTGTCGTAGAGCCCATTCTGCCTTAATTATTTCCAATAATGGCTTTTTAGTTTGGGTTATTTTTTATATTGTTTAATGAGTTTTTGATATTGATATTTGATATTTATTTAAAAGTTTATTGATTATTTGAAGTTTAGTTATTAATATTGTTAGTTTTAACTTTAACCATTTTAACCATATTTTGTTAATTCTATTTTTAATAATTTAAGGGAAATTTAATTAATTTTATGTTTCTTTAATAATTTGTAACCAATTTTTATTATTTTCAGCGATATTTATAATAATTCAGCTCTTTTCAGAGCTAGCAATTGATATAAACCATATTAATAATACAATACTCACGTTCTCGAACGAAAACAGCTCTTTTCAGAGCTAATAATTGCTATAAATAATATTTACAACAAAAGAATCACTTTATCTTAGGTCGAAACAGTTTTTAATAAAGAGAAAATGAATTTGAATTTGAATTTAATTAACGTTTGTGAACCTTATCGTAGACTAACTGATTTACATCGTTAAAATTTGAATTTATCTCCTCGAACTTATTTACTCCTGATACAAATCCCCGATTTTCTAAGGATTCGAAAAATTGAATTTTAATTCGGAGCGCGCGAAAAAAAAAATTCAATTTACCTCTTCGAACTTATTTACTCCTGATACAAATCCCCGATT
>JASKGO010007771.1:0-11049 GCA_030556065.1 Holobus sp. GC000080 | reverse complement strand
CTCAGCATCCATTCTCAAGACATCGAATGCCCTGCTATGTCTTAGCGGTCACTGCTGAGACAACGCACACCCGTCCGACTTACGCGGTAATAAATCAAGGGGCGAACTGTGGCGACTGTTCAGCAGTAACATAAGACACGGCATTTGCTTCCTTCTCAATAAAAAGGGCATGACCTGGGAATCGAACCCGGGTCCAACGAGGTAGTAAGCATTAACCTACACCACTCGGCCAACCAGGTGCCATAATATATAGAGTTAAAATATGCTATTTAAAGGACACATTAGGGTTTTTAGATAGATTGAGAAGTTACATGTATTTTTATAAGATTAACCGTTTTTACTAATGTAAATGTTGAAAAAGTTATGCAAAAAAGTACTAAAAGTATTTACAAAGAAATAATCTACTTATTTTTTGTTAGCTTTGCCCCAAAATATGGTATAAAAAATCAAATTACTTCAATAATTTTATGGAAAAAAAATATGTATTCATACAATTCAAGTTAAAATTTTGTAACAAATTTCTTATTTTTTACATTACTTACTAGTTTGCAAGTACATAATTTTCATAAAATTTGAATTAGGTTGCCTTTCGTTACTAGCCACTCGACTAAGCTATTTTTTCCCTATTTTTAGCAGAAGTAAGAACTCTAAAATTTAATTTCGCTAGTTTTAAGTCAAGTCGGTCTTGGGCACATTTAAATCACTAATTTCATTTTTTGCATCTTCCACATTTTTATCTTAAGAGGAATGAGTGATTAAAAAAGTTAATTTATCTTCATTAATCAAAGATTTCAAAAAATTTATATCGTAATTAAAGTCAGAGCGAGTATTTCCCAAAAAAGCAAAGTAAAAATAACACAAAATTGACAAAACCGACTAATTGCTAAGATGGGAAAAATTCAATTTGGAGGGTGCGACGTTTAACAACGATATAATAAGCGAAGCAAGAGGCAGTAAATACGAGAAGACAAACAAGCGTTTTAGCAATAGTCGTCGCATCTGTGCAGGTGTGAAAATGATTTCTGCAAATATTGAAACGGCGCAAGCAGAGGCTGCCTGCCTCTCTTCTCTCTGGCACGGGAGTGAAGAACAAACGACTTCGTGGACACACAACAACAGCATATACCAAATGTCAACTGCCAAGCATATAGATAGCTTCGGTTCGGTTTGCTTGGCGGTCTCGAGAAATGCCACCTACCTGGTAGTTATACTATTTATTAGTACAAACAGACAATATTATTATTGTTATTATAAATTAACGTTGTTTGCACGGACCGATGTTGACACACACGACAAAAGAGTGAAAAAAAAAACTCTGAACACTGAACGGTGTGAGGCGGCTTACCAGCGGAAAAAAAGTAAGCATTTTATACACCGATGGGGAAAATAGTTGCTCTTGTTATTAGAACGAATCAGTCGGTTTTTTTTTCCTCTAAATTATTGCAGTATTTGTTTAAAGAGGTGTTAAGGTAAAAGCAGCGGAAAAGCTTGTCTGATGGGTTTTCCTTCTTCTTCTTCTTCATCGTTTCTCTCGCCTCTCGATCCGTTATTATTAGCGTGCATACGTCTTAATAATCGTTTAGATAAAGTGCCGTTTTTAGATGTGTTTTATTAATCATGGTTTACAGGGTGTTGCGCTTCTAACTGTTTTTCCGGTCTTTGAAAGTGGTTGAGTAATGGGTTTTTGGATTATAAGGAATTTATCGTTTTTTTTTAATTCTCGGTGTAAAATTATTGTAAGATTTGTTTTTTTTTTTTAATTTTAAATATAAATTATTAATTAACTTTTAATATTTTTTTTTTATTGAAATTAATAAAATTTACCAAGAAGTTAGAAATAGAAATTAATTGAACGTTCAGAAAAGTGGTAAAAGATCTTCTTTAAAATTCATTAAATATTAAATTGTAATGAATATTAGGAGAAATAAACAAAATAATTTTTTTTATGACTAAAAACAAATCACTTAATAATTTTTAACTCATTTTTTTAGCGTAGTTATTGAATATTCCAAAATAAAAATGAAGTTTCATTGATTTGAATGATCAGAAAGGTGAAAATTTAATTTAATTGCATAATTTTCATTTTCATTAAAAAGTATACGTTTAATTATTATTATTGGTACATAAAAAAAGGAAACAAAAAGTTACAAATTACTAAATCATTTTTAACTTATTTTTTTCAATGTGGTTAATTAATTATTAAAAAATAACTGAAAAAGAAAAGAAATGTCTTTAAACTGTATGCTCAGAACACTGAAAAATTAAAATTAAATTTCTTAAATTTCATTGAAAAGTTTAATTTTATCAAAATTATTAAAAAAACATTAAAAAAGTTAAATCACTAAATATTTTTGGTGTAATAACTAATTACTAAAGAATTAGTAAAATAAAAAAAAGTTACTAAACTAAAAGTGAAATAAAATTAAAACAAAAAAGAAATTAAAATTAGCCATAAAGTAAAAAAAAAAACTGTCCACTTGTGGAATTACTCAATAAAATCATAACATTTTTGCATAATACATGCTCTTCGCATTTTTTACTACTAAAGAGAAAAAAAAAGATATTACGAAACAAGTACCCTGTATAATTTTCCTTACATAACATTGGAATGGATGTGCAGTTCAACTGTGTCGACTACTCTACAAGTCAATAGTTTTCCTTCAAAGTAGATAGATTTTACTTTTTTTCCAAAGTGTAGCAACTTTCTTATAATATATTTTTATTATTATTATACTTATAGGTATATGGATGTAGTTAGTTAGTTAGGTGGTATCTTATATCTTCTCTCTTATACTCTATCTATCTATAGTTCTTCCATACAAATGCATAAATGTATGTGATATTGTGTGTGCGTGTGTGCATTTGTATGTATAAGAGAAGTATTTGAATGTGTGTTTCTCGCCTGCCTTGATCAGACCTTGAGTGTATGGCACTCCCATATTCCAGACCAGTTAGTTATATACACAGATACCATTAGAAAGAATATATGTAATAGTAATAATACCGCTGCAGCAAATAGATCTTAGTTGTGTTGGTGTTAGTGCAAGTAAGTAGACACATGCTGGCACCACCTTATTTTTCTTTTTGTTTTTTTTTTTGTTTTTGTTTTCTAGTAGTTACTGTTAAGTTTTCTTAATTCCCGCCGTTTTCCTAGTTTCATCTCTTATTACTGATAACTGATTATACCGGAAAATAAGACTGGTTAGGTAATTAAATTAAAATAACTTTAATCACTGACACTTTAAAATTTAAAAGAATTTGAAGTTTAAATTCTGGTTAATAGAGTAGTAATCCTATGATATTAAATTTTTAAAATTTTGTTCAACTGTAATTTGTTTTGCAATTTTTTGGTATGCCATTTCTGGAAATAGGTTGAATTTCTGTTAAAATTACTTTGAAGTTTTAGATATTTATATTACTTATGTTCAGAAAATTATTTTTACTTTCCCACCAAAAATAATTTAATGGTAAAGGTCCTTCTTCCGATCCATTATACAATCATTCGCCATCCTGAAATCTACATTTTCGTAGCACCAATGCATCAGATTTACAAAATTAAAACAATCTTTGAATGGTTTTTCTTTCTTAAACTAATTACCAAAAATACCGACTTAATTTCACCAATCTCCAAAATTCCAGAATCAAGAATCCATAAAACTAACTAAAAATTCAAATTCCCTAGCGAAGCTCTATTTGAAAACTTTTTAAATGGTCAGTAATGGTCGATAATGATCGGTAGTCGGATTGTAAATTTTGCTTTGCCAATAAACACAGTATTATTATTATATTAATTAATTTTTTTGGGATAATATTTATGTCAGAGAAGGCTTAAATTTAAATATAAAATATTTGATCTGGCGGTATTAATTCCTTTTTTTTTTTTTGAAATAAAATACAATAAAGAAATATACATCAAAAGTAATAATGAAATAATTTTTGTTAAAAAATATTATGCAAATTTGTGTAATTATTGCGTATAAAATATAAAATTAATAAATTTAAATTGCAATTATTAAATACACTAAAGAAGTATAAGATATTTATCGGGATTAAAACCGCAAGCTTTAAATTAACTTCCTTTTTCTCGGAATTGATTATTTAAATAATTATTGCAAATAGGTTTTGTCATTCTTTAGATTTTTTTTCTCTTTTTTAGTCATCTTTTTTAATACAATTGTCAATTTTTTTAATACAAAAAAATATTAAAACTTGAATTGACTTAAATAATTTGATTGTTTTTAGTTTAATAAAATTTTGAAGAAAATATGAAATTTAAAATTCCCTCAAGAAAAATATACTTTCCAGAAAATAAAAACAAGAAACAAAAAATAATTTCACAATAAGCTAATAAAAATTTCAAAGAAATCAATATAATTATTATTGAAGTCATGATTGAAAGAGAAGTTTTTATAGCTTTTTAAGACGCCCACCATGTTTTTTTTCCATCTGACCAAAAACAGAAAAGGTACCAATGAATAATATTTATGTCAAATAATGACTTTTACTTTTTCAAAACCGACAATACATCGGCATAGTACACTGTAAGTAACAGGTAAAAGTATAAATTTTATAAAATTATATGGTTCATTTGTTATTACTTAAAATTAAAACTACAAAAGCCTATAGCCGAAAATAAAAATAATTAATCATTCATTGATTTCAACAACATTTAAGCAAGCGTACAATTTACGAAGAGGCAGACCACTTTTCCTTTCTTTTAATTACACATTTATTATTTTTCAAAAGGTATATTTTTATAGCTCATCCTTATGTTATTTGTACATTTAAAAAATGAGATTACAAAACCAAATTTTCCCTAAAGTTAACAAAAAAAAAAACAACAAAATATAGAATTCATAATTTATTCAAAGATAACTAGGGCCCATTAATTTTACGTGTACTTTCGAAACTAATTCCAGTGGAGCAGACAAACAAAAAAACAATACATAGAGCGTCCTTAAAACAATATTTTGTGACAGATAAGCGCGAGAATTTAACTTTGAAATTTAATTCATTAATTATGAATCGACGATAAGCAAGCTTTCCGCACGATACGTACGAACAACGTACGCAAAAGTGGAAAAACAAACGGGCAAATTGGGGAAAAAGTGTCCCGAAAAATAGAGAGACGGCACAGCCAAAAATATGATAACTTATCTATGCTTACTGTATTCAGTATATGCAATGACGCCATAGAGTAGCGTCCAATCTACTAATTAATGTGAAATTTTTCCTTCTTTGTGCGCCGCGAAAATACATTACCGACCGCTATTGTTGTTGCCAAGTAAGGAAAACCTAAAAGCAGCTGCCCATATTGAAATTTGAAATCTTATCTTCATCGCGCCCGTTCTGGCAATTTCATACTTGCGCGCTCCTAATAGAAGAAAAACTGCCTCTAATAATAACAATAATGCTGTCCTATGCTATTTTATCAGTAAAACAGATCGGAAATAATAAACGCACAGTATGTAGTAGTACTTTTACTACTTATAAGAAAGAGGAAGAACAAAAATAAAGAGTAAAAGAGTTACGCAATTAATCTTTCGGGAAGTTTTGTGAGCGTTGACATCGGTTGCGCTAATTATGGAAACGTTCCGGAACCGAGCGCAGGGTAGTTATTAGCGCAATCGGAGAAACCCTCCGAAGATCTCTTGCACGCGATATGCAGTTCTCGAGCGTGTGTGTGTGCACTGTGCAGTGTATATGCGTTTTAATTAATGAGCCGTAGATAAGTCGCGTAACGGCCGCTCGCCTCGGAGAGCCGGACAGAAAGATGGGACAGGTGTACGCACACCTTGACTGCACCATAATGATATCGCTTATATTGCGCGCAATTGCTATCGGGCGAAATTGTGCTGCGGCTGTTGCAGTTTCTGTTTCTGTTACTACTTACTTCTCTGCCTCCGCTGCTGCTGCTGCAATTGTCGGGGATTCCAATTAGAATGCAGAGAGCGGCGTCGGCCGGAAGTCGATGCCCATATAATAAAATCCTGAATGTCAGTCACCAAAAAGCGAGTCCCGTTTCCGTCCATCCCGCGCAACATACGTGAGCATCCAGCAGTACGTGTGTCTGATGAGTGTTGATTTTCCACCTGGACTGGAAAACAGAAAACAATCGAGATCATATAAACACTCTTCTTGTCGTGTCTTTTTTTGTTCTTTTTAACTTTTGTCTTTTTGTTTTTGGCCTGTTTGTGTTTTACTTTGCTTAGTTTTAAGCTCGAAGGTACAAAAGAGTCACGAGCAAGTCAAGGTTTTATTCTTTTTTTTGTGGTAAATTTGTAAAGTTGTGTTTTTTGTTTTGTTTTAATTTGATAGGTTTTCAATAGCTGAAAAATTTTTTTGTTGTTGCTTTTTTCTTCTTTTTGATGTGAAATGTTTGGTTTTTGTTTGTGTTTATAATAATCATCAATAAAAAAATGTTTCGTGCAACGGACTTTCGTGTTAATCCATTCTTTTTTGATGATTTGGAATAGATAATTCTGATTTTTTTTTCTTGTAAAGGTTAAAGGTTGGACAATAAATTTGAGGATTTGCTGTTTTTCTTAATTGAATAAACTGTAAAATTCAGAATTTATTGCAATGAAAGTTTTTTCATCAAATTTGTTATTCTCGAATGTAGAAAAGCTCTTTTAATTTATTTATTTTTTCTTTAATGGGTTTTCAATTTTATTGATTTTCCATTTTATTAACTTTTTAAATATTTTTTTTTATAAATTAATAGAGTTATTAATAAATTAAAATAATATTGATAAATCAAATCATTTCTAAGTTAAAATATTTTAAATTAAACAAAAATTATTTTTTTTTCGGAATGTTATTAGTGATTATTTCAAAATAATGAGGATTTTTGTGATTTTTTGAAAATAACAATTTTTAAAACCATCTTGGAGTTGTCTTTTTAGTTTTTGTTTAAATTCTTTCTGTATTTTATTTAAGAAAAGTTGTAAGTAGATTGATTTAAATGTTTTTTTAAGCTAATTTAAATGGAAATTATAGATTTTTAAATTTTAGTTTTTAAATGAAAAAAAAAACTATTTTTTTTTTCATAATCATACAGACAAATGAAAAGTGAAGTCAAATAGTAATTAGATTTAAATTTAGAATAGATTTTTTATTTAAAAAAAAATCCCCGAAAAAAGTTTAGAATTCATAAAACAACACCAAATTGATCTTGGAAGAAAAAATACAGTCTCAAATACAACATCAATTTATTTCACTTGTATTATTTATTTTTTTGTTTTGTATTTTTAATTTGATAGGTTTGTTTGACTACTTAATTTAAATAAATTTTAATGATTATCATTGATGTCAAACTTAATTATTAAAATTTAATTGAATTAATTAAAAAAAGTGAAATACTGTATAACTGGAATAACTGAATTTTCTTTTTTGATATATATAAATAAAAAAATAAATAGCAAGGGTTAAATGGCAAAAAAAAATGCAAAAAAAAAAAACAAATAGGTTCCATAAAAAAACAAACTAAACACCGTTCATCCTAAATGCAATCGAGATCAATTACAGTTAACCACTGCAAACGGAAAAATAAAATCAGCGAGAAAGGAGTCAAGGCCTTTCTCTCTCTTTTGCACTCATCGGTGTGTTAGTTGTAGTGTGTTGTTAGTCTCTGAATCTGTCATTAAAGGTATTTTCAGTGCGCGCGCTCGCTAATTAAAAGATAATGGCCGAATAATTAGGTGTAGGCAATCATCGATGTGCGTCCGTCTCTCTGTGATGCTGTCAGCCACCCCATAAATAAGCGGCGCAACGAGGGTGCTCGTTTATACTTGCTTAACTATACGGATCTCCACTATAGTACTGCAGAGTAGACTACAGCAAAGAGTCAAAATCGTGTTGCAACCCCTTCTTTTGTGGCACCCTCTCCGCCGAAACACCGTTTTGTATACTGCTCCAGGAGTGCAGCATCGGGTGCCGAGAGTACAAAAGGCACTTTCCGGGGCGCCCGAGGCAAATTAGCCTATCACTCGTTAATATTTCATCTAATCGCAACAATGACGATTGCGTCGATGGCTCTCTTTAGTCGCTCTCCTCTCGTGTTGCCATTATGCTTGTGCAATTAGTTATAAATAGGCCTTGGGGACCAACATGTAGGCTCGCACAACTGCAATAAATGATTAATTAACACCCGATGAAGGATTAACGTCTATTTTTATTTTTTAGTTTATTTTTTGCTTGGCTAAAGGGATTCCATTTTAATGATTTTTGTTATTTGAAAAAAATGTTTTTATTTTGTTTATTGTGAAGTTTTTTAAAGGAAAATTAAATTTTTAATTTGACAATTGAAATATGTCTTCTTCTGCTTTTAGAAAATATATGGGTAATATTGTAAATTATTATTAATGCGTTGTAAAAGGTTTCTAAAGTTAATAGATCTTAATAACTGCAAACAATTTAAAGGTAGCATTTAAGATTGTAAAGTTCTCCGAGTTGTTTTATAATTTATGAGTTGTTATTTTTATCTTTAATCCTTAAGCGTCTCTAAATCATTATGATGCAATTAGTTTTTTTTTTTAATTCCAAATGAAACTCGAAGCATACAATGCGCTGCAGTGATTTTCACTATTAAATTTTCATTGGCTATTTGGCAGAAAAACAAATTTTCGAAATGGCAAAACGATTTTTTTTTCAAAATATAAATTATAACTTCATATTAGCGATTAGTCAATGAATTATTTTTCAATTCCTACTATTTTAGATTTGTTTCTAAATCTTAAAAAAAATCAAAGAACACTTTACGGAAATGAAATAATGTTTCTTTTTATAAAAAATAAAATTAAATTGAGTTTTTTGCGTATTAAATAAACACTTCTTTTTGTGTAGAAAAAAAAAATAATTGAAAAATATAAAATATAACTATTATAATTATTAAATTACCCTTAAGTCAATTAATTATTTTTAAATTCCTGTATTTTAGAATATTATCTAAATCTTATAAAAAAAATCAAAGAAAATTTTTAGGAAATAAAATGTTTCCTTTTCTAAAAACTTTTTACAGTAAAAAAATAAAATAAAACAAAGTAGTTTTTTGCGTGCTAAATAAACACTTCTTTTTTGTATGCAATGAAAAAAATAAATTGAAAAATCAAAAAGCACAAAGGACAAATGGCAAGTTTCAAATTAATAAAAATGGTTTTTTCGTCGATCACATTACAATGGGACCACTAGGGGTGAAGCAAAAGGGCCAGTTTTGCTACATTTGGTGCCTCCACTATCAAACTTTCAGGCCGACTAAAACCAAAGCGTTGTAGGCTACGATCTCATTGCTAAACAAATGACAAATTGTTTTAACGCTTTTATCGCGCGGGTGTTTGCTTAGCTACTTAATAGTTTATTAGTAGCGCTTGTCTAATACACGTTTGTTTGCGTAAATTGTGTTTGCTGAATGTGTGTTAGTGTTAAAAGGCGATTCTAGCGGATAGATATTCAATGCCAAGACCTTGATCAAGTACACACAAACACACACACACACACACACACACACACACACAAACACATCGGCCGCTTATATATAAGTAATATTGTGTGCTCGTGCTGAGAGAGTTCTGGCATCCAAGGTAATTGCGATTTATCTATTATTTATTTATAAAGGCAAAGTCGCCTATACTTCATTAACAATAATAATTTATGCTTTTTAAGTTATATGTTGCTTATCTGTTAGCGTTAGACTAAAGGTAAAGTGTAGACAAGTCAAAAATTGCTAAAAAAAAAATTGGAAAAATAAAATTGGTTTTTGTCGGAATAATATGAGGAAAAGTAAAGTGGAAAATTAATGTAAAAATAAAATGAAATAAGCGAAATAAATGCTATACATTAATCAGTCACTAATTGCTCGTTGCAATAAATATAATTATAATATATTTGCATGCGCATATTATTATCATTATGTGCTACTGCATATTAAATGCGGAGGAATTTTGTTGTTGATTAAAATCTGCACCATTTTTGCGATTATTCAATCGCGCTTTGCATAGATATAATTTGTCATATTGGTTTCGTTTTTTCTTTTTTTGTTTTTTTCTGTTTGTTTGTTGTTGTTATTGAGTTTTTTGTTTTTGTTTTTCACGGATGCTTAGGTTATATTCAAAGGATTGCATTTTTTTTAGAGTAATTAATGTCTCGACTTTAATGTTGATTAATGAAGGAAATTTTGTATGTTATTTTTTATTCACTTGTGATAAATTATTCCATAAATTAGTAAGAAATCTTATAATTAATTTAATGTATCTTAATTGTTTCATAACTTGTTCGTTATTCCTTTCAGTTGTTTTTAAATTTAATTTAAATGTTGTTTTATTTGATAATTTTTGTTAAGTGGTCCTAAACAAATTCAGTTTTTATTATCTTCGGTTTTTATAGTCAGAAATTTTAGCTAAAGCGGAACTTTTTGAAATATTTTTAATTTAATTAAATAAAATAAAAATAAATAAACACAGAAAAAAATAATTCAGTTATTGGAATTATTTTTTCAGTGTTTATTTGTTTTTAATACATTTAATTAAATTATAAAATTGAATATTAATAATAAAATAATTCAATTTTTCTATTTGATATTGGTAATTACTGAAAATTAACCAAGTTTTTTGTTTTTTTATCATAACCATTACATTTTACAGACGCATTTGAATGATCAATTGTATTTTGTATTATTCAGTTTTTAGTTTAAATTATTTATTCTTTATTAATAAATTTTATTAAATTCAAATTATTGTTTAATGGTTAGGTTTAGATATTTAACATAGATTTATATACCTATGTAACAACTAGATATCTAACCCCCTATCTCATAGCATACAAACACGTGAAGTCGAAGAGCGCCCTCTGAAGAAGAGGCAGTGTCAAATGTCAACTAATCAATTTGTCAACTCAATAAAGAAAATTCCCGTGAAAATGACAAAAAAAAATATATTGTTCAATTAATATTTTTAGGTAATACAAATAATACTAATCACTAAAGTTCACATCAATTATTATCAGGCATCATGCAATAAAAGACAAGTTTATTTTTACAAAAGTTATATTTATTTA
>JASKGO010007764.1:0-32416 GCA_030556065.1 Holobus sp. GC000080 | reverse complement strand
TTGATAGTTTCAAGGGCAGAGTGGTGTCTATATACATATTCTAGAATTTAAGCTTCATAAGTTGCCTAGTTTAGAAATTAGCAGGGGGGGGTACTACTTAAATGATCGCACTGTATATGCTATCAATAATATAATTGTATATTTAGATTTAAAAATCCAGACAAATTAATCTTTTTTTTTTGGCAAATGATTGAAAAGCTGTTACGGCGATATGGTTTAATTACATAATTAATGCTGAAAAGTAAATATTTCACCTTATTTTAATTCAATCAATAAGATTATGGAGATGAAAAAATAATCACCCAAAATTGTGGGAAGAAAATCGATTTCTAGCCTAGTAAGACGAATAAAACTAAATTTTAATATTAAAAAAAAATTATAGCTATCAAAAGCAATTATACTAAATTCACATTTTATTTTCAAGAAATAGGCATACACTTTTTTCAAATTTGTCTAACAAATTGAATCCTAATAAAAAAAAATAGAGAAAACAAAACTTAGAATTGTTAATTAATGAATGAAACTATACTAATAAAAAAAAACAAAAAGTGAATAGTAAAAAAAACTTCTAGGACAACGATATTTATTGGTTAAAAACGTAAAAATGACTTGTATATGAGAATTCCATTACAGCAAGTATTTAGCAATACATAAAGGATATGCAATCGAAACGGCGTCGTTGTTGTTGCATTAAATAAGTGCGACGCGATAAATCTCGAGAAATATAAGTCCCGGATTTGCACGCTGACGCCTGGAACGCGTTCGTAATTTCTCTCGACTCTTTATTATGTTAATGAGCGCTTAATATATTAAATGAGCACCGTCGATACACGCATAACTCAAATCGCGATGATTTAATGCACGGTTTCACTGCAAAGACAATTAATGAATGGTCTGCCACTCTGCCGCAACCAAAAGAACTCCAAGTACTTCTTATGCTTTTAGTTAGCCATACGAGTATATTATGCTTTGAAAGTATGGAGGAACTGTAAGCGCGCAAAAAGATGAACCCACAACTTACGCTGTGGCGAAGACGGAAATTGGCGAAGAGCGCTGAAATTATTTTGATTTATCGCGTAATTTCGTGCCGTATGGTAATAAATTTGCGTTAGTAAGTCCGCCGGTGAACGATGGAGTAAAAAAGTGTATTGCGGGATAACGTCTCAATTTATCTATTGACTCTCTACCTACCTCAAAGAGGACTATGATCCACATAAATCTAGCGCCGAGTCCCGATCAAATTTGCCGTATTTATATGCTGGCACTGTTAACGCGCCGGCATTTCCACAGTTGGGACCGAGGAGCGCGGCATCAGATTAACTCGCTGGTCGGCCACAGCACCGACAAAATGATTATTGGTTACATATCGCAACTTCTTCATGAAGGATCGTACCCACGATCCAATCGACCGCACATGCTTCAAATCGACGTCTTCTATACGAATATAACGCTCGATTCATTCCTCGACCGCTATTACAACACACACATACAAATAAAAATAGTTTCTTAGGTGTTTTGTTTTCCAGTATGAGCTTTATTTATGGCATTCGTAGCGTTTCGCAATTAATTATGACATTCACACGTTTGTTGCTTAATTGCAGGTAAGTGTACCTACAAAATTTTGCCCCTTTCGTAATTTATAATAGTCATGATATTGATCCAGATATTTTCTAAAATATTATGACCAGCATTTATAGTATATTTTATGGCTCAGCTCTTTATTTGAAAAAAATTATAGACTTTAAGTTTTAAGTTCTAAGCAAAGAAAAAAGTTAGAAATGGTCCGAATTAATCATTTTTTTAAGTATAATTTTTCACCAGGTTCAAAATTTCAAAGACAAACCTTTAATTAAGTTATAATTCAAGTGGCAACTTTCTGCTCTCGTCCGAGAACCAGAACAATCTTTCAAAGACATAGAATATAATTTAAAAGTGTGAATTACTGGGTGAAAGAATGCGCGTCCAAATTTGGTGGATAATAGATTCACGCATCAGAAATACACCTAGTAGCTAAGAATGCGCTGTGTTATAAACGCGGAAGTAAAAGTAGAAAACCGGGATGGTCCTTTTTGTAGTTAAGGTGAGGCCGCGAGAGGTCCATTAATAACGTTCAATTAACAGGCCATTTTTGGAGCAACGCACGTGTTAAACGACCCATTTGGACGATTTCAGACTATAATGTCCATTGATCTCGAATGACCAAATCAGCACCTTCTTTTCAATTTTCTTCAAGCGGAGATTTCGATTTTTCTAAGGAGGAGGAGGAGAAGAAAAAGAAGAAGAAGAAGAAGATATGAAGAAGGAAAAATGCAAATGAGTGTTGTCGTTGACGACGACAGCGAGGATTACAAGCTTTTTATCGGACACCGCGCGCGATTCTTGCACAATGTAATCCGTTAATTGATTAATTGAATAAATAATGAGTCGGTGGGTGCGCACTAAACATAAACCGACTCGGCTTGTCTTTAAAAGGCTACCGGACTTGATTTTTCGTTAACGATCTTCACATTCCTCACACTTTTTTAACACCGATCCGACAGATTAAATAAATAATTAACAGCTCGGTGCTTTTCTAAAGTAATAATTAAATTCTATTTGATATCGGTCGTTATGCGTTTGATGATTATAAAGATAGAAATCTTTATATGCTCAATTAAAGATTTATCTCTTTATTTTTGAAAATCTTGTTGTTTTTTAATTTGTTTTTTATTCATCTAATGGATAACAAATAATTAAGAAATAAATTTCCAAAAAATATACTTTTAAATGTTATATCGTCATTGACAAATATCTAAATAAGAAAAAGGTGCGATTTCATTAAAAACAAATGAAAGTGTTTATAAATGGAAGCGTTTTATGCGTTTTGCATTTTTCTGGTAGATTCGTTATTTAGTTTATGGGCGCAATATAATAAAGGTTCCGATACTGTGCCGACGTAAATAAAATTGGCTTAATTTAGACTCGCGTCCATAAAACAGCATATAGCATCGGCCATAGATTGACTTTAAACTAATAATAATAAGAAGAATGAGAATAAAAAGAAGAAGCTAAGCTGCGAGTGAAGCTGTGTATAGCGCAAAGCGGCGGTCCGCGGCATCATGATGAGATTAAGTAAATATTCCTTAATTGGAATTAGATAATGGCCATTAAGAGCGGATTTAAGCGGCGAAGTGCAATTAGCGTCTGCCGATTATTAGAAATGTCATAAACGTGTCTTCGGCTATGCATTCGGTTGCATAAGGGAGGCGGTTGAGGTCATCGAGTTAACGATTCTCGGGGTCATTCCGCTTCTGCATACCTGATCACGCACACGCTACACCGCGAGAGCCGGAGTGGTATCGGTCGGCCAGGCCGGGCCGGTCGGTCGCATTCATACCTAATGCCACATAACAGCAGACAATCTCGAAGAAAACACCCACCCACTCGTCAAAAGCGACTTTTCCTGGTTCGCAGTTCGCACAACCGGCACAACTACCATTTTCTATACTACACACATATTTAACTTTCGTTATTACTTATAACAACAACCGCGGAACAACTGCCAACTGCAACGTTAAACTGACCATCAGCGAATGCACTTTCGAAGAAATGCAAATGCATGGTTTATTGCACGCGTTTACTTATGCCAAACAACTTCTGGCACAATAAATTTCGAAAATCAATATTTTCAATTGTCACTTTTAATTTGCATCACATAATTGCTTAGGTTTTTATTTCTGGGTTTGTTGTTTTCCGGAAATTATACCTTTTGCGTTATTTTATAAAACAGAAATAAAGTAATTATTTTTTTATTTTTTGAAAACCGCAACAGGAAACAGAGAATTTAATATTCCAAAAAACTTTTCTGAAAAGAGGAAAGAACATCTCTCCCTTAAACTTTAATTGATTATTTCCTTAAAACTTAAAATTATCACCAACCTATAATTAAATTTAAGGTAAACCTTTTCCTCTGTTGTATTCTAATTCTTTTGTTTTCCTCTCAGTCCTTTACGATGATTTCAGTGAACAGACGAATGCATATAAAAAAATATCTAATTTAAAAAAGTTTTGGTACGTTAAATTAAAAAAAAATCTAAAAAAAAAAAATAAGTGCCAAATATGCTGCACAAATGTAACATTTTCAATAATTGTATAATTAATAAACAATTAAGCAATAATAAATAAGAAATATTTATTAGAAAACATAAATTTAGCAATAAGTAAATTAAAAATAAATTGCCTTTTATTTTAGTTCATTAATTATTAATTTTGATGTATAAATATTTTTATGCAGAGTTTAAAATTTATATGTTTTAATCAATTATTATAAAAAACAATAGAAATAAAATAATTGAATATTATTGATATAGAGGGCTAAATTACAATGTTGAAAAAAAAAGTTTAAATACTGAAATTAGTTTAAAAGTTTTTAATAAACGTTATTAAATTTTAAATTATTTTAAATGGGGCGCTCAGTTATAACAACTTTATTTTGACAATAATTTACATTAAAGAAGAAAGAATTGTGCTTTGATTTTAATAATTCTTCAGTATACTATTGAAAATAAATTGTCATGTCAGGATTTCAGGCAGTAATTCCATTGATTTAATTGCCTAATTTTACACAGGGTGTTTTATATTTTATTTAAATGTTTTAAATAAATAAATCTTATATATAAATATTAGATTTAATTTCCTTTAAAATGACATCAAAATTGTGGCGATTTGTTAAGTCTTTAAAAAGTTATAAATTTTGGTTTCGTCTCTTGCCCACTTTTTTTAATTTCCGAGTGTTGCAGTCTCCAATTATTTGAAATGTGATCATAAGAACTAGAAGAAGTAATGCACCAATTTAAATTATTTTTGTCTCAAAATTACTGACAAGTAAATTATTTACCTGATTTTTAATTTTAATGCATTTTTTTAGAAATAACGCTTCTACTTTAAAAATATTTATCCTCCCTTTAAGCAACTTTAAGCAACTATTTCAGTTATTATCTGATTTTGTTCCGTCTATTTAATATTAAAATTAAATTTATTTATTATAATAAACATTAGAAATAAATTCAACAGGTATGATCCAAATCCCAGGCTCAATTTTCTCTAAAATTAAACTAAAATTATTCCTGTAACTTAATTAGTTCAAAAGTTCTTAAAGATTTTCGAGGGATTCGTCGTTTAACGGAACGTTGAAGTCACCGAGTCTCCATGTATTTTAAATGGGACGCTCCGAAAAAAGTCCATTTTCATTTTTATTAATAAAAAGAAAACTATTGCAGTAATTTTAATAACTTTTTCCCTATATTACTTCTAAAAAGATTGTCGTTTATTATAGCAAACCGTATTTTAATTATAGCTAATATCCAGGTTTATAAATGGTGTTAAATTTAAAAATTTTCATAATTATTTCTAATAACATTATAATAATTAAAAAAAAAGCAATTTCTAAAATAAATAAATAATAATAATAATAATACTATAAAATTTTTGATTAGTTAGTATAAAAGTTATTCAACTTTTTTAAAGACTTTGTGTGATTAATAGGACAATCAGTTGCAAAACGTACTCTCAAAAATTATATCGTAAAAAAAATTAATGCATCAACATTAATAATTTTTCAGTTAATTAATGTTAACTTTAAAATATCTGTAACCACCCACTTTTTACCAGCAAAAATATAAATTAATTAATTAAGAAATTAAAATAAGAACTTTTTGAAAAAATGATTAATTATATTATTCAAGTAAAAAATAACACAGAACCCAATGCAAAAGCGAAAATCAAAAAGAAAAAAGCAATTAACTTTATGAATAGTTTCGAGCGCGATTGGAATCGTTGCAAAGAAAATGCAATCAGGACAGAATCGCTTGAGGTTTGCTAACGTTTACATTGATATCCGGTGTCCCTGTTAAGCAATTTCACTTTCGATTCAGTTTGTGGGTGAAGAAAAAGCGGCGAAACACATCTATTGCATTCGCGCGCCTTTGCATAGAGCATACATATGCAGAAACAGACACAGATACAAGTGGTACATGTGCTCGTATGCAGAGATGTGTTGTCGCATTCACAATCTCTCTATTCGCCGTAATAAATGCATTACATCTACGATATTATGGTAGGTACCGCTGGCTCAGAGCATGTTCTTTCTGCTGTACATACAGTGCACACAACACATACTCACTACTCGCTAGTCGCTAGCCATCGAAATGGGTATATCGTATAACCAAACGAACGATAGATTGGAGAATGTGTGCGTTTGCCTGCTTGCCGCCGCTTTCTACTTATGAATTCCTGATAACGTTTCAAACGCCACCTACGCCCATAAAATAGCCAATTATTTATAATATCATTCTTGGCGTAATAACGCTGCTCTTATTTATTATATAGGCTCAAATCCGTTCAAATGATATTACCTTTACTACTTACTGCTACGTACCATATAAAGGGTGACACAAAAATTTCGAAATTTTCCACAAAAATTTACCCACTTTTTCATAAAATGTAAAAAAATATTGCAAAAAAAGAAAATTTGTCAATTGAACCACCCTTTTTTGTCAAATATAAACAAATGATGAAATAGTAAAAATGTGGACTTACCATCACCAGAAGAAGAGCCGACATGAGCGTTGTTATCACCTGGAACAAGTGCAGAGATTTTTAATACGTCTTCAATGCGGATAGCGCTAATAAAATCGTTAAACTTTCGCAAAAGCACACACATAAAATCGATCCGAAGTGATTATACGGAGATTGCACATTGCTCTTTATATTTAGCGGTTAAAAGTGATTTTTGCAAGCGAGGCAAAGAAACTCGTTGGAACTCGTATGTGCAAGTAAAGTAATATTATACGCGAGAATACTTTCGAGTCTGCTGCATTTAGTTGAAGCAAGAGCACGCGGTACATGTAGTTGTAGAGTATGCATAAGGTGGGTGTATAAGCGGCGAATTATAGGGTAATTGATTAACTTAATCGGCCCGCATTAATAACGATGCCATTATGACTGGAAACATGCGTTTCGAAAAAGCGGCACCGAATGCGTTGTTTTTTCGGAATATGTTTTATTATTACAAGGCGGTCGATTATAAGCACTTACGTTTCTTCTTGTCATCCTGTTGTTGGTGAATTACGCCGCCGCCGGTCGGATCGAGCATCATGGAGTGCCCCAGGTGCCCTCCATGACCTCCTGGTTGGCACTCCATCGTAATCATGGTACCCTCAATGATGGTGATGTACCACTGAAAATACAAATATAAATGGATACATTAGTTTCCTTTTTTTTTTTTGAGACAAAAATATTTTTTTTAAGTTTCTTTCAAAACCTAATCTAACCTTCTCAATTTTCTTAGTGTTTGCATAACCTCTGTCAGTTTATTGTAAGTAGTAACTTTAATTTTTCAAAGGAATTGAAAGTTTTCTTTTAAAATGAAACTCTTAATAAAGTATTCCTAAGCCTGTAATAAGGAAAAGCTCAAATTGCTGCAAAAACTGTATTTAACCCAAGCTCAACGCAAGAAAAAATATAACAAAACCCATTGGATCAATTAACTGACATCGTTATTTCTTTATTGGTGGCTTAAGCGTTGAAAGGCACTTAGAAAAATGTCGTCTAATCGTGTCCGAGATATATTGGAGACTGCATACTGCGCTTACCATATGTCTTGTACAAGACTAAGAACTCACATGTTGCAATGAAATTATTAGCCTCGAATATTATCGCTTCAAAGGCAGATATGGGCAATCCTATATTAATTATTAATTAACTTATGGAAAAAGTGGCGCATTAGCGTGTGTAATCATCAGTGGCTTCCGTATTTTAACCATTATAATTAGTTGTTTATTAATTTTCTTTTTAACGGCAGGAATTCTGACCTGCTATGATAAGAACTCCTAAGGAACTAAATACGTATACGTAAAAGAAGAAGCTAGTTAAAGAATGAAAGGAGCAGTTCAGCTGTTGAACGAACACGCGCTCAGATCGCATGCAATGAATTTTATTAGTACATAAATGCGCTCACAGAAGTAAGATTGGTGATGCGATAAAGACACCAGAAGGTCTCATTATCCGCAGCAGCCCTTTTTCTAAAACTGGAAACCTAACGATCAAACCATATGTTGTTTGTTAGAGAAGTCATTAGACCCTTCAGGTAGATGTAATACAAAACACACAATTTCATAAGAGAAAGTGTAGGTATTCTTGTTTGTGTTGGTGTGCGTACGTTAGTAGATATTGTAATCGATCCTCTTTGGGGATGATGATTTTGCGGTTTTTCGCTTTTGCCCCACACACATAGGAAAACCGCAAACGGAAATTTCTATGTGTTTTTAATTGCTGTATTATGTAACGTCCATTGAGTTAATTGTAGGGTTAATTAGTCATTCATAAAACTTCGATTTTATATAAACTTCTTATTGTATGATCTATCCAAATTCTAAATTGAAAATCAAATAATTTTTTACATTCTTGGTTAATCAAAGAAAAAAATTGATCGAAACTTCTGTTTTAGGGGGTGGTAAGTAAGGGTGGTTACTTATATTTGGAAAGAATAGATTGGATTTTTAAGACCAGTGCAGCTAGCTGAAAATTCTTTATTAAAAAAACATGAACTAAACTCTTAAAAACAAATCAAAATTCACATTTAGAACATCAAATGACTTAACTTCAGACTTCAGACCAAATTTAATATACATTTTTTTTATTTGATCCTCAAAAAATATAATTTTGCTGTTTGTTTATCTTCTGCTGTATTCAAAGAAAATAATTAATTAATTAATAAAAGAAAAATAGGATCTTGCGAAAGAGAAAAAACGAAAAATCGAAAAGACGGTGGGTTTTATTTCATAAGCGCAGGTAGCATTTAATAGCTAATTGCCACGGCGAAACATGAATAGTTAACCTTTGTTGGTAAAAAATCGACAGTGACCTAATAATTATATGCATGCATGTTGCACTGTTGTGAGTTATTACGTACAAACCAACACACACACACACACTCACATATTCATACACACACACACACATACGTAATCGCATACACAAAGAAGTAGTAGACACACAGATTCTTAAAGAGCGGGAAAGACAAACCGATATTATGCATCTTAGATCTTAGTAATAAGTAGCGTAGACTGTTTTGCTCGTGCATTGAATATTTTCGCTTTAATGATTGCGGCAGGCCATAATTTACGTCCAAAGATTCCAAAGATTTCCTTAGATGTCAAAGTTTACCACATGGATCGCGATTTAATTTAATTATAAATACCGTCTCTCTGTAGTGTATGTATTGAATAATATGAGATACACTGTGCACACTTAATAAATCTCCATGCTATTCTTTGTCTGCAGCAACCAACTCTTAACTCTTTAATGAACGTAAATCGCACCTATTAGTTATTGTAATTAATTTGTTCGTCGTCTCAAAGTCTCTTTGTATATAAGCAAATTGTTTGCATAACTTTTCGACTCGATTTTTCTTAACGAATATTTCGAATCGCTGCATTTATAGTCCGACTAATCTGATGTTTATTTACTTAATAACTGTTGAACATCGCGTTGTAAATATAAAGTAAAAATAATTGCTTTTAAAAAAGTAATGAATTTTCCAATTAGCCTTCGCCATTTTTAACATGATTTAAATAATTAACATTTACTAAAAAGGCTATGGCAATAGTAATAAAAAAACAGTAGAAAGTGAAGAATTCAAATAGATTTTTTCATTCGAAAATTTGCAAATATCAAAAATTAAATGCGCTTTCAATTAATTTTTACCGAAAAGCAGTTTGCGCAAATTTGCACAATAATTAATTAGAAGTAATAATAAGAATATGCAAATTTCAAACGACATATTTTCCGCCAAAGAAATACCCAATAAATTTACGAGCAATTAGACATGTTTAAGCACACTAATTACACAATTATTTATTACTTTCGCTAAAGTTCGAGAGTGCTGTTTGCAAACGTATGAAGCCCCGGGCTTTGTTACAATTAATCGCCAGTTTTTTTTTCTGCTTCATGTCTATAATACGCACCGTTTTTTTTTCAGCTTTTGTATAGCATATAGATATATACAACAGTACAAAAGCGGAGTATGGAGAACTGGCCCGAGCTACTGGTTTAATTAATTAAGTTGTTCGCATTTTTGCCACATGCCGAAACGCGAAACCAGTATGAAAAAACGTATCGGCGAAAGAATCAGTTAGCAGTTTCTGCCTCGAAGCGACGAATTAGCGGCACTCGCACAAAAAGGATATAATTAGCTTAAATAAATACTACAAATTCATCGATTACTGCGTGGATTTTGATTGATTGTAATTGGGTTCTAATTTGTTAATGGTTTTTCAGGCAACGCTTTTTTGTTGTGGTTTTTTAATGAAGCATAATTTTGCCTACTTTTGAAGTAAAATATTTACTGAATGCTAACAAAGTTAGTCTTAATTTTTTGTGTCTTTTATTGTTCTATGTAATGGCATTTTTTTTAAAATTTTATTTGATTTATATAAAGATTTTTCAGTAATGTTTGGATTTTCTTTATAATTTTTATAGAAATGGATTAGAGTCAGTCCTATATCATTTTTGCAATTTTTAAGTTAACCAATTTAAATTTTTCTAAGGAAATACAGATATAAATCTTTGCACAATCTTTTTAAAATTCCTAAGTTTCGGTTCAGCCGAAAATTGTACTTGACATTTTTTCGATTTTTTTTTATGTTGTAGTTTAAAAGCGTCTGATTAAATTAAATAGATTGCTATACCTAACTATAAAAAAAAAAAAAAAACTGAAAAAGAGTTAAAAACTGAAAAAGAGAATCCAATGATTTACAAAGTTACTTATTTTTTCCTAAGGATTTTTAATGACAATCCGATGTAGAGAAAACAGTACATTTTAAATAATTTTAAAAAGGATTCTATTAGAAAATAACTTATAAGCTTTGCAAAGCAATACGCAATCTCCAAATTATACCGAATCAAAAATTAAATTCTTCAAAAAAGAATTAAATGTAGCGGAAAATATTTTATTCAGAATTATTGAAAAATTTCAAAAGTGTAGCTTACAAAAAAAAAACAATGTAAAATGCAATTTAAAAATAATGCAATAAAATAACTTTATTACTTTTGTTACAATTAAAACAACAAAACAAGCAATCTGAGGTCACTGTCGACCGAACTTTCAAACACTCGAACAACACACCATCCGCCATTTTGTTTGTTTAAAACCAATAGCAACAATAGTAATGATTAACGAAAAATTCTAAAGCGTCACTGTAAGTTGTCTCAGATGAATAAAATTGTCTTTTATTGGTCTCTCGCGCTTACCACTGGCACAATCGTCATATTATAGAGACATACGTATAATAAACATGCAGATACGACCTGAATTTCAATAGGAAAATTAATCTTGTTGCAATGAATAAATAAATAAATAAGAAGAAACGCGCGCTGAACGCTGAACGTTTAATGTCTTGCTCGTTTCAGTTTAAGTAAGTAAGTCAATCTCGCCCGATGCATCGCAACTGCAGTGCAGTCTCGCTCCGAGTCCAATACTTAAATATAAAAGAGATCGTACAGTAATCACACTATAAATTCGCGTGCCTCGTTGACATGTATAACGTGGTAATTAGACGAGAGGGAGTCATTTAAGGACATTCATTCGTACAATGATCGAAGAACGACCGAGACGCGCTGAGAGGCTAGCTGCCTTGCTTCGGCTGCGGAATGCAAAAGGTTGTCGCAATCCTCTCAGAAACTGAGTGGACTATATGCATTATAACCGCGATTCTTTACGCGCAATTGCATAACGTTAATTAATAACACGTTATATTCATTAGTTTGCCTTTGCCGAAGAAGTCGAAGGCAAAACACACAATCTCGACTCGCACACTTTGTACTGGATGCGAAATTTTAGAAATTCCATTGCGCTTTTATTCTTTCTAATTTCATTTTTGAATCGGGCGTGAAATGCATTTTATGCAGCCATAAAAAAATATATTATAATATGGAAACGAAAGTAATAAAAACCATATGGGCGAGACAGGTGTAATTGTTTCATTAGACTCGATAGTTGTTTGAGAGTTTATTTCGTTGGCGTGTATAATGAAGAATATAATTGAGCAATTCGTTGCTTATCACTTCACGTTAATTGTTTATTAAAACTTAAAGGTGAAACTGCCTGTAAGTGAATTAATTAATACTGTTTTAATTTTTTAATTAATTTTGTTTTGAAATATACATTAAGGTTTATTTATTTTGAGAAAAAGTTGAAATAATTTGATGTAATTAGTTTTAGCAAGTTTAATTTATTTCCCGTATAAGAACTGTTATATTGATCTTTATGTTTATTTAAATATTTAGCTAATTTTATGATTTAGAAAACTATTCCATTTTAAAATCAAATCAAATAATTTTAAAATACGTGTTCCAACAATTTGCAATCGGGGACAAATTTAAGTTAAAATGGCATTTACTTTTCATTTATTTTATTTTTAATTCAAGAGACCAATTTTAAAATATAATAATTAAAAAAAAAAACAGAATTCAAAGGCAAAATATTTGTCCATTAATTGTTATATTAGATAAAATTGGATTTAGCATTAACTTATTGAAATTGGTTACAAAATCACTTTAAGAAATTTAAAAATTACTAGAATTTAAAAAAAATAGAATATTTAATAATGAAAAACAAATTAAAAACTTAAATTTTAGGATCAGCGATTGAAAAATAAGAAAATAAATATTTCGAAGTAATAAAAAAATCAATAAATTTTTAATTAGCAAAAGTTAATTAAGTTTAAATCAAAGCAATAAGCACCAAATAATATGCTTTATAAGCATAAAATTACCAATAAACTTTTAAAATCAAAACTTCAACTTTAAATTCACAATTTACATCTCAATTTTTCATAGTTTATACAGCACACGCCAGGAAATATGGACTAAACAATTAATAAATGAGATTAAGTTATCTCAATCAGTACTTTGTGCCTAGGAAGAGTAATTTCCATTTAAAAAGACAATATACAGGGTGCTACATTTAGATCTGCATTCATGATTATCTTTTTTTTTAATTAATCCATATAATAAAAATGAATAGCTTATTTTTCAAAACTATATTAAATTCTTTGGCAGCAGAAAAAGCTAAAAATTAAAATAAGTTAAACTTCAATTTCCTTTAAATCCCAAGGTATAATAGGAAACCCTGTACATGTGAAAAATACCAGAAGGAAACGTTTTGCATAAGAGAGTAAGACAAGGGGTACACCAGTAATGCATCATTGATATTTGACACTAATTAATATAAATCCTGTAAGCGATCGAATTGATTATTTATAGGTCAGTTAAGTATAAAAAAAAATCAGCATCTGATATTCTGATTTATCGCACTCTTTCCTTCCTTCCATATAACTTGAACTGATAAAACGAGCAACTAATTTCTTCGCATATAATACATACAGTCGCAACCACATTATACTATTGTATGATTAACCATCGCATATTGCAAATGCACACACACACACACACACACACACACACACGCATACAAATTCACATGACCACTAAATATAGTTATGTACTTATTACTGTTACAAGTAAATGCGCGCAAAGATATCTCTGATGGCTTGCTGGCCAGTTAGATGATAGGAGAGAAAGAGCTGGAGAGCTTTAAGTAGTAGGTTATTATTATATGAAGTAATTTACAACTTGGCTTGACGTTTATTTTCGTCGTTTTATTTCTAATCATCGTTTTACGCGAAATTACCTTATCGAAATTTTCATAAATGCTAATTACCGTGCTGCTTATCAAATACATGTTGCATATTACTATAGTAAGATCATAAGTGCGACTGTTTTTACAAAACTCTTTTTCTTTTATATATATATATATATATATTATTCATTATACTCCTTAGACGTACGAAATTTATATATATTGCGCTTAATTAACAATATACGTCGGTCACGCTTTCTACAACATTATTTACTTCTTAATTGCTTTTAATTAAATTTGAAAAATTTCACATTCAAGTGCGCCTCCGAAATTTTTAATTATTCTGATTAGTTGAGTAGTTTAGTGGAACTGGAACGTAAAGTGCGCATATTTAGCGCCTTTTCATACAGGTTCTGCAATATACCAGCAATTAATTCACACTAAGGATGTTTACGTTGAGCAACTTTTAATTGAAGAATTGGTTATATTTTACATTGTCTTTATGTACAGTGCATCTTTATTCTTTTTATTTATTATTTCTGGTTCTCTTGTATATATTCAAAAAATGTTTTTCTTTCTTGTTATAAAAATTTACTAAAGCAATATATTGAAAAAAAAAAAAACTCGTTCAGTTTATGAATTATCTGTAAAGGTTACACAGCATTTAATTTGAAATCTTGCAACTGGTAAAAAAGATTCGAGCTGAAAATCGAACGGTTTCTTGTAAAAAGTATTTTTCAAATACGAAATCTATTTAGATTGTTGTTGCTGTTATATTCATATAGCATACTATACAGAGTGTACTGTTGTTGTAACGCTATGTTCTTTGTCGAGCGTTGTGCAACAGCATTTGATTTATAGTGAAATAATTGCGTAGTATAAAAATGAGTGACAACACGAACGCTCTTATTTTGTGTTTTATTATTTTTTGTTTTGTTTAGGCACTTTTCCAGAATATTATTCTGATGTGTTATGTTTATAAGTTCTCCACATATACGAGCATATACCTGTTGCGCACGCTAAATTGGCGCGGGGGAGAGAATGGATATCGAAATTTATTTCACAAATGTCTGTCTGTTTGTGTTCGTATGTGAATGTACGTTTATGACTCGCCGGAAGTGTACAAGGTTTTTATCACAACAACAACCAGTATTAAAACTGCCGATGTGTTTGACTCGAAGCGATCCACATTGTACAACAGACATTACAGCAATGACCGACAACTTGTGTATGGTTTAAAAGAAGTTTTTTGTTTACTCCTTTCAGGTATAATGGGAAATTACTTTTAGGTTTCTGCTTTTTTTTTCTTTTTTTTTTTCAAATGGGCTCTTAATTTTAATTTTAAATTTTGTTGGAATCCAAATTCATAATTAATTACGGTTAATACAATTTGTGACTTAATAATTACATTTTTTTAAATCAAATTTTGGAATATTTCAAAATTAACTGAAAAATAATTAAATAATTTATTACAAAAAAAAAAAAATAATAGCGAAACAATAATACAGAAACTAAATTAATAATTTTTTACCGTAATTAGATAATTTAAAAAATATTTATATCGTCCTTTCTTTAAAATATAAAGGGTGCACCTCCTTTAGCGATTATAGTAGATTGTGTCTATTTTAATAAAGAAATTAAAATTTCCTTTTTGCATAATGTAGGGACACATGAAGCGAGCATTTTAAAATTATTTAAAGTTATACAGGGAGATAACTTTAATAAAAAAATGTTAAAATTCAAAGCTTTTTTTTATATATCAATAAACTTTTAATGCTTTTTATATATAATTTTTATTCTCTTTCCAAAGTTCTTTCATTTAATTTATCACATTTACAGGTACTACCAAAGAATTTTTGATAAAAAAAAATTAATTGAAAATTTCGCAAAATTTAACAAATCACAGCATGAATCCTGATTAGAAAATTCCAGCTTTTCTTTTTTTTTCATGTAAAATTAAAAATAAATTACAAATGAGTTTTCCAGAGGAAAATCTAATAAGTAAATAAAGAAAAATCAACCAAAGAATTACAATAAAATTAAAGGACATTTTCAGTTGTTTCTCACTTAAAATCATATTAATTTCGCAGATTTGCATTAATGAATTATTAAAATTATAATATTTTTCTCTAAATTATTTAAATATTAACCTAAAATTCTAATTGCAATCAGTATTTAATTAAACAACAAACTTTAAATGTCCTATTTAACTCTTTAATTTAAAAAAACGCAATAAAACATAAAATAAATACACAATTCAAAAAATACAATAAAATATTATAAACTATATGTACAACAAAATAACATTTTAAAAGTTTAATATTATATAGCTTAAGTAAAAATTATCTTTAAAAAAATTAATAAAAGCAAAAAAAAAATAAAGTGTCCAAGGAAAAAGTTATGAAACCAATCGGCAATAAATTCCTTTTCAATTCCAATATAGGTACAAGAATTTGAAAATATAATTAAAAATATTGCAAAACAGTGTGAGCAAAAATGTAATTACGGATTTACCACCTTTTTTACCATTAATATAATAAGCAATAATTTTCCTAGAAGTGATAAATACGCTCATAACCTCCATAAGCAAATAAATTTTCTAAGTGGAGCGCTTAAAATATAGTAATTTAGTAGTCCAACAACTGTATCTAAGCGATCGCTTTAAATATTTATTGGAAATTTATTTAGATTAATATATTTATTAATTCAATAATTGGTTCTAATATCGGAACACACACACAGACAGACACTAACTCACTCACGCACGGAAAATGCAGAAATGCATACGGATCATGCGAGCTGCCGAGCTGCAGAGCAGAGATCACTTGTTCCAATGCAAATGCAACGAACGCACTTTACGTAGTACGCACTTGATCCAATAATATTGCTAATAATAATATAATGCATGCTAAGTGAGACAGTGTCTTTTCACGCGTTTTCATCGCTGCTATTGCATTTCACTCTAGGCTAATCATAAACATATCAAAGCTACAATAATAATAATAGCAATAATATTACGTGGTTAAAGCATACAAGTACTGTTAACGTATAGGAGGCACATTACATACAAACGTTCGATTAGACACAATAAACTATACTAATAATACTAATATGTAATATCTGATCGGATCACTGAGAAAACAGCCTTTAATTGGAAATACTTACACATGCAATTACATATCGAAAAGATTAATGAAAGTGCAACATAAATCAAAATTTACTCGCCTTGGAAAAACCGCTTGCCACATTTAGAAACAAAAAAGTGCATTCTAAAAAAGCAGATGTAAAAGTACGATAAAGTTTTACAGAGTATAAATCAGCAATTTCGAACGGGTCGAAATACTGACTGCAATTGCAGTTTGCAGTAAGGACAGGAGGAGAAATGTAATACGGCGTAAAGAAATATAAATTAGAAAAAAAAGTAACATTTGCAAACGCGGAGAAGCTAAATTTCCGAAAGGATTGTAACTAACACTAATTGCGCAAAACGTAATTAACTTTAACAATCGATCACGACCCCATTACTAATAAAATACCGAGTAATAACCATAAAATTATAAAACTACAATTTACTTTTTGTCTATTTGCCTCATTCCGTTTATCAGCCTCATTATATTACAAACTTAAACAGACTCTCTTTCTATTTTCTATTCGAAAACCAAAGCTGAAATAATAAAATCCATAGTTTATAAAGTTCAGCTGCTGCGAACAATTAATTTATATAACATAATAATAATTAGGAATTAGTTGTGTATTAGTCATGGAGATATTTATATATCTAATTGCATTAAGATATCGTTGCAAAAGAAAAGAAAAACTTAAAATATTATATATTATGCAAATCTGTACAGCAATGGTAATTAATTACGATTACACTAGTTTTAATGGATTTATTAGCAATGGAAGGTTTGCTAATTGAAAGCTCGTAAAAATGTATTTATTTACAGATTACTCAAATCCAACATATAGCAAGTAAAGTGCATTTATTTTCTTTTTTCTTTTTATTATTATCGCAGCATTGGTCGCGCGAACATAATTAATTGCAAAAAGCGAAATATTTATCGGCATATGGGGAAATATTTATATTCTTTGAGCAGTCGTAAATTTCTTACTTCTTCGCGATGGAAAATAAAGAAACGATATTATATATTATTAATCTTTATATTATATAAAGAGACTTGGATTGGTCGGATTCGATATACATTTGTGTCCGTATATCTGTGTATGTGTTATAGGTTCGCGTGTCTGGGAAAAATTAGCCGTTAATTTAGTTCGACCATTAAGATAGAGCCGCAGCATTGATTTTTAATTATTTTTATCGGCGTCGTTTCTTTGATTTTACTTAACACGTACACTTTTCCATACCTATGGAGAGCGAATGAGCAAATAAATAAGTATGAGCAGTATATACGCGTTCTTCGCGGTGCATTATCTATCAACATTCTGATGCAGTCCGATGCGACCGGAATACGTAAAGTGGCCATAAAATGCAAAAGTCACCGTTGGCGAATTATTCGTTCCTTTCGTCCCTGTGCGAAATTAAATTCAGCCAAAAACAAAAACCAGAAACAAAGAGAAAAGCGACAAGATATGAGGATTTCGGTAATTAATTATGAGGTGGATGCTACCGCAGTGAGGAATTTCATTAGCGATCGTTAAATCGCTTACCGACGACGTTACCAATTAGCACGATTCAATATTGTGTAAGTAATGCGTTGTACTACGTTGTCTCTTTTTCCCATTTTTATCTGTATTTTTTATTTTGCGTTTCATTTGCGGAGAGCGCGAGTGGCTGAAAAAGGGGCCTTATTACGGCATACCGCGAGCCATTCTTGCCGCGGCTTCTCATGACCGCACCTGGTTGCTCATTACCTTCATCGGCGCATATTATCGATAATTAAATAATTAGTCAATAAACTCGTTCGCTCTCTTATGCGCGACTCTGCCGGCATAATTTGCATTGTCGGGATTTATCGGAATGTATTCGCCGAGTTATAAGAAGCTGAGCGAGCTTCTGTGTTCGTCTCTGTGGCCGTTTCTGCGCCAATTATTGCTCTATAAATGGAAATTGCTTGCAGACATTTATAAGAGGTTTCATTTTAAAGTTTAAACATGTAAATTGCGGCTTGTTTCCGTAACTCTTTTTCAAAATACTGCCCGGAAGTTTACTTATTTAATTAAACCAAAAGTCAGACTTTAAAATGGAATTTTCGAATGCTCAAATTACAATGTTAAAAAACAAATATTTTGTTTGTTAGAATAAACTTTTTTGGATTTCTTTTAACATTGGGTTTTTTTACTGCATGACGCATTTTATGCCAAAATTATTTGTTTGGCAAATTAACATTTAATCAGTGGTGCTTCCTTTAATAATAATAATTAAACTGATACATTTTTAATGAATTTTGTTTCCTTTATATTTATTTTTTTTTAATGAGAAAAATATATACTTTTGCATCTATTTTTTTAAATAAATTTAAATATAGCTTAATTCTAAAAATATTAAAAGTGTATGAACTCAAATACAACACTCATTATTAAATAACTTATATTTTAAAATGTCATTTTATATGCTTCTAAATAATATTTTTTTGTAAATTTACCCTCCTTTTCTCTATTTCCTTCTCCATTTCCCTAAAGTTGTTTTGAATACTTTTTTATGTGTTAATTATTTTTATAAATATGGCAAAGTCTATAGAAACTATTTCCAACTGGATTCCCCTGATGTAACTTTATATATTAAAATAAAAAATAATGTTTCTAAATATACAGCTTTAAATTTAATTTATTAGAATTATCTTATAAAATAATTAAATGAAAATGACTAAATTCCAAAAATCACCTTGAATTAACTAAAAATCAATTTTAAATAACCCAAACGCAAAGATTCAAATAAAAACTATTTTTTAATGAAAAATTTTCATTATTGAATATTTTAATTAAAATTAAATGAAAATTTAAAACATTAAATTTAGTATTTTTACTTAATTAAAATTTTAAACGCTCCTAAGCAAAATGTAAGAATTTTTAATGATTTCTACCTACATTACAAATAACTTTTAGAATTAACTACAAATACTTATCTTTTCAAACTTGTAAATTATTTATTTAATCAATTAGTTTCAAAAGTGATAACTGCACTTAAATTTCTTGTATTTACCTAGCTGACACCAGGCAATACATAAATTTACACCACAAATTACTAATTTTGCATTCCAAACACAGACAGCTTTTTACCAACATCGAATATATTAATATTACTTTAATTATGTTATGACTTCAACAAATGAAATACAAAATTTATAGGAAATTGTACTGGCTTTTGCAATTTGTACTTCAAAAACATTTCCCTTGCTTTTTTTAGAGCTTTAAGTTATTAAATAAAATATCTAATAAAAGTTCAGAGCTTTTTTATAAACTACAAATTTTTGGGACTTTTTTCGTAATTTTTGCTCATTTTCCGTAATTTTCATAAGGGATGAATTTCTAAGAATTCGAAATAAAAAAGATAGTGTATGTGAATATGCAATTCAACACGTGTTTTTAAATAAAATTACAAGTAAGCAATAGAGACTGACACAGTTATACATTGATTGCGGAGCGAGTAATTTATTCTTATGGTTCAAACATATTCCGTAAGAAGTGGTTTAACGTTCTCGAAACTAAGCGACCTAATGCTGGCAAACACGCCAACACATTATAAATTTTCTCTACTTCTTGCATGTTTATCTCTCGGTGCTCTGCATATGCGTGTACATATGTACATGTAGTATCTAAGTACGTACTAGATAGACATTTGTTGCTCTTGCTTCTCTAGTTCTCTCCATCCAGCAACAACCAACAACTATACTCTAGGTACAGCTAGCTATACACTTTTTGTTTTTTGTCGTTTTTGCTCTCATTTACTTTAATCGATTTTCACAATATTAATTATTCCAAATTACTTATTTTGCATTTGCTTTCGCTTTTAACTTAACGAATGCCAACGGTTTTTGCGCTCTCCAAAGCACCGCTCATAGTTCAGACACAAAAACAATGTGTCTTGTTGCACTTTTTTAGCAAAATTTATGTGAAGATAATAATAAAATCTTACCTGTTACAAACAAACAAAATTTTTATTCAGTGGGTGGTGTTTGATGGAAAACCAATAAGCAAAAACTTTAATTTAGTCCTTTGCAAACTACACAATCGTTTTCATAATTTTTCGCGCACAAAATTCAACACTGATTTTATGTGTTTAGTGTTCTGTGAGAAAAAAAAGGTGATGAAAGCACTTGTTCGATTAGTGGAGGGCACTTTGGACGCCTGGTGAAGCGAGTAACCCGCGCACTGAGCGGCTGGCGGCAGAGAGTTCGATGCCGGCGCCAATCGAGAGGAAAACGCGCGTAAGGATCCTTGCGCTTATTGGAATCCTGGCTAGCAGCACCGTAACAATACGTACGTAAACTACTATACAGTTGGATCAGGCAGGATGCGATCCACTGACCTGTCGGTTCCGACTGTGCCGGACGAGTGAGTGTATTCTCAACTGTTATGCTTCAAGAACCGCGTACACCTGTTCACGTGGTGGGGCACGAAAAACACCCCTCCACCCAACATTTTGATCAAATAAAGTGTAATAATGATATATTATGTTAAACACACGAAGAACAAAAAGAGTGAACAGTACCGACGATTTTTAAGGACTGTTTCTCTTGTGTCCCCTTTGTCATTCGCCAGATACTCGGAACAGATTTGGCGCTACTTCCAGCGAACGGTTTAGAAGCGCAACCGAAGAGATTCGTCGGAAAATATGTTTTCACCCGGCTCTATTCGAAATCTTTATCGTTATCTCTATATGCATTCTATTGTCCGTGCAGTTTTCACTATTGTTTCGCGATGCGATTTGGCGAGCCGAAATTTTCCGCGTTATACTTGCGAAACGCGATAATCGAATTATAAGGAAAATTACGTTCAACTGCTGCAAAATCAGAATGGCCATTATTGTTTTTCCTTGACTCGAATTCGCAGTCAATAGCGAACAATCAAAGTTTTATCCTGCGCGGATAACGCACGCTACCACAATGATAATTGAGTTGAAAAAATGGAAAATATCACACAATTATTTAATTATTATTCATAATGGTCACAACAAAATGTACCTTTCTGTATATTCTGTATAGGTATATATGTATATTACACGGATTGAACCTCTGTAATAGTATAAATGTATAGAAAACTTAATTAAGTTTTTTACTGCAATGCACATCTAGACGTTTTCCAAACAATTCAAGGTTGGTTCTCACATAACGCGAGGATAATTGGGGATCACAATACAACAGATACATCATCGTTTATTCTCTTAATAATTTATTCTAATTTAAGCAGCGCTTTAAGTGTTCGGTTGTTCGACTAATGTAAACCGAAGGACCTTTTCTTCGTTGTGAGAAAATCCAAAGGAAACGCACCTGTCAATTGATTTCTGATGTGGATAGGTAATATGCATGTAGGACATTTCTTCTTCCTTTGCTGCTGAATCTCGGTGCAATAAGCGCTCATCGCGTTCGGAATTCATCTCATCTGGTCTCATCTGGGCATAGTGATAGGATGCTAGAAGAAGCAGAAGAAGTATCGTGAGATGGGTTAGGTTGCAGGTGTTCAGGCTTCTATCGTCGCTGTGCAGATTTTTCCCGGTGGACGAATAAATCTGAAATTAATAAAATACATAAAACATATATCGCGCCATTCATTAACGATGTTCTTCGCGAACTTCCTTAAGTGCGAATTTGCATGAGTTTGCATTATTAGCTCATCGGCAATAAACTCCTTGTCTGTTGCCGTGGTACTACGGCGTATACCCATTCGAGAATGGATACAACGAACCTAGGAATCCCGAGGAACCTCCACGGAGGAAGCCCGTTGCCATAAATATTAACTAGTAAACCATAAATTACATATTTCTTATTGCCGCGTTCGCTAGGCTCATCTCTTTCTTGCACTTAGCGCCAATATTATTACGGCTCCGCATTTAACTTCATCATCATTTATTACGGATGTATTCTTCTGGTTAGTTAGTGCACTACCTCTCCTATATGAATTTTTTACACTTCCTAATTGTCTGCAACATCGTTGTTGCTTTGCTTTGAATCTTCTGTACAGACCACTACAGACTGGTTTCCTCATACAATATATGGATTACCAATATTGTCTTTTCATTACAAACGTTCTAAAAACGTTTCCTTATAATAATACAAATGTTACAAACGACTACTTTTTTTTCAAATGGATAATCATTGGATTAAAATCTAAAATTAATGCTGAAAAGTCAAAATTGTTCAAAATTTTGAATGAAATTCAGGGCTTTCGAATCTATCTTTGTTTGGGACAATATTTTGGAAATTTTAAAAGTCTCCTCCCTTTTTCCCAAAGAATTTTTCAAAGTCATCAAAAATTTACAAACCCCTATGTCAAAAATGTTATTCCCAATAATCTCAATTTAAATCATTTTTTCATTTGGGATATGTTTAAAAATTAAAATTATATTTTATTTGTGCCGATATTTGGTAGATATGATTTTATTTTGGCATTCCATTGATTTACATCACAAAAAAATCTTTTTTTCATTCGTTGTAAAGAATTTTTATAAAATTAATACATTTAAAACATTAAACATTGAAATCCTAAAAAATATTGATTATCATTATTTCTTTTAATAAAATTATAGAATGATTCTGTAAATGTTAAGTTGAAATGACCCATAATACTTATCCTATTATTTTAACCTCTATGATTTCTATTTTCTGTACTTTACACATAAATGTCTATATGCACCACGTACATCTTTAGCCAATTTTAAATGAATGCAATGCATTTAATGTGCATGTATAGAAGATATCTGTGTTTGTGAGTACGTGTGTTGGAGTATAAGTGTTTGTATGTGTGGATGATAATTCAATAAACGTGCCGAGCGAGTTGTTTCACCTTGGGCGACACAAAAAGCGGTGTCCAACGCTACAGGTGCAAAGAAGGAGAGAGAGTGTTGGCAAGTCAGGCAACAGGTAGATCACCGAATATTATTAGGCACGTGTTGTATACCTGGAAGGTGTATAAAAGTGTGCAGCCAATGGCGATCCGCGAGAACGAAGAATGAGGCGTAACGTGCTTAGAAATCATAATCATAACTCATAAGTACACCTGTAAAGTAAGACTTTAAGACTCGCGCTGCCGCTGCATTATAATAAGTCACCGGAGTTCATCTAACTACTACTGCTACAAATCCTCTTCTTTTTTCCTTTCTTTCCTTCCTTTCTCTATACTATATTTATTATTTTTTATTGATTTTCTTTTTTAATTACTTACATTTCGATTATTCAAAAAAAGTAGTTATAAAAATGAAATAATCTATAAAGTCTAAATAGGAAAAATCCATTTCTATGCATTTAAAATATATTAACATGAACAAAGTGCTAACAATACTGACAAGATAATTTATTGAACTGTTTGTTAAATTGAATATTTCGATATAATAACCATTTATTCTTTTTGCATAAATGGCGTTTGTAAAAGTCACCGCGAGTGAATGCTTTATTAAAAAGGTCTACCTGCATACAATCGGACAGCATAATTAAGTGATAAAGGAACTTTCCATGATAGCACTTTAATTAAATTATCTGTATATGTACTTTGTACTTTAAGGGTGAACTGAAATGGATTCCGTATTAGTGTAAGCAATAGATTAAAAAGTTGCTTTAAAGCGTCTTTAGACATTATAAATGTTATAATTCAACAGCAAAACTAAATATAATTTAAGAATTATTTTACATAAATTATAAAATAAATTTTTAGAGTATAGGTAAGAAAACTGTTATTATTTTTCAGTTTATTTATTAATTATAATAGCAATGAAAATAAAATAATGTTATAAAATATAAATAGTAGATTAAATTCTCTTTAAACTAACACAAAAATTGTTGTGATGTGATATTTAATTAGTTCAAAAATCATTAAAGTTTTCCGTAATTTTGGCTTCGTCCCTTGCCCACTTTTTCGTTTTCAAATTGATGCAGTCGCCATATATTTTAAATGGGGCGTTGTTCAAAAGCGAAATGTTCTTTTACAAAATTGCTTATAAAATCAAAAGTAATGGACCGATTTTATTGATTTTTTTGCAAATTGCAGATTAAATAAATAAATAAATTGTCTTTAATATTGTTTGATAAATTTTTAATTTTAATACTGTTTTTAAAATAGGACCCGTATAGAAAGGAAATTTAATTATACAATTAAAAAATAAAATAAATTCTTTGATTTCAAAAAGTCAGCAAACTATTGAAAATTAATCTTCTTTTGATTGCTTTAAACAGTTATATCATTTATATATTTATCCGCTTTTTAAAGGATTTTTAATAAATAAATTAAATTTATCCACTGCAAATAACACTATAATTAAGATAAAAACATTTGATTTAAATAATAGGCTAAGTTGTCTTTAAAATTACATTAAAATGTTTGTGTCTATTTTAATTAGTTCAAAAGTTATTAATTATTTTCGAGGTCATTGTTTAACAGATGCATCGTTGAAGTCTCCAGTATAAAATCTCTATGTATTAAAATGGTGCGCTCAGAAACCTTCTTTTAGTTCTTTTACATTTTTATTTTGAAAACGAAAAATAAAGGAACGATGTTGGTACATTTTTTCAAAATATTCTTTCTAATAAAATTGAGCAATTTCTTAAATGCAGAAAATATCTCGGTTCATGAGGGTATTGCAATTTAAAATTTTCATAATTTAATATAATAAAAAACTAAAATTTAAGTAATTTATATGATTTTAATAGGAAATTAATTTACCTTTAATTTAATTCAATTAAAATTGTTGCGATATATTAATTTGTTTGTAATAAGGTAAACTAAATTGATTTAAAAAAATGTGACTAAGCAAGTACTAAATCATAAAAAGAGAACAAATTGAGAAATAATTACTAAAAATAGATGAAAACGATTTTAGGGCCACCCCTGACATTTTCCAACCGATTTTGATCAAAATTAGCAAACTAATATAAGCCGATATTTCCTTAATTTTTCTTAAAAAAAAATATATTATCTTAATTATATTATTATTAATCTTGGGAGTGAAGTTGACATTTTTGTAAGTTATTTTTCGATATAGGGATTTAATTCCGTAGTAATAACTAGTTTCAAACTATTGATTAATAATATTCATTTATTTTATTATTCATTAATTAATATTAAATGTTTTTTTTTTAAAGATTTTTTACACTATAATTATCCGTTACTTATTAATTGATATGTTAAAATAAAATGATTTCATTTCAAATGAAAGTAAAAAATTTACAAAAAAAAAAAAAAATTCTTGAATCGCCTACAGAAACCAAAAATTATTCGCAAACAGAAATTTCTACATTTATTATGAAAATACAAGTACTATCGACATAAAATTAGAAATTAAAAATCATTTAGTAGCCGTGAGCACTCACATTGTGCCTTTTTTAATTAAATTATGTTGCAAGATCGCTGATCTAATTGCACTCTCTTGAATACTTGTACACCGAAAACGTGATATTAATAGTTCGAAAAAGCGTAGAATGAATTAAGGTCTATCCAGTCTACATCTATAAGATACATGCAGACTCTACACTTCTACAGCTATGACCAGAGCGAGAAAATTAGAGGCCCATAGGCTACTTACATCTATACAGACAGTCATCATTTATTAACAGCAACAGCAATAGCCACTACAAACTGCGTACAAGGATAATATACAAATTTCGAACTGATTATCCTGAAAACAGTAGTAATACCCAACTGGTATGATATTCCTAGCACGTATACATGTATATAAATAGAGAAAAAAGAATGTCTTACGAAATTTCGGTTTGACTTTCTTTCTTTGTAGCGGTATAATCTGTGATAATTGCATGCGATTAAATTGGTCCCGCATTAGCAGTTCATTCCGTTTTTTTTTCTTCTTTCTTTCTGCATTTGTTTTTCTCGCAATGCGTATGTATTGCATATGTATGTTGCATATCTGTATGCGGAGCTTAGCAAAAGAGTAAAAGAGCCGGAGTCATTTGTAATGAGCCACTCGTTATCATTAATAATAATCGAAAGGAATATAAATGTGGACTATAATGTGTGTCAACTCGACCATATAATTGATTTTATGGAATATCCTTTTACCAAAGTAAGGCGTAAGTATTTATACACATGAATAATATAGGCTTATTAATATCAGCGGGATTAAATACACGCACTTATAGTGCGTGTACACTATATAGTGAATAAATGTTCTTCCGGTTTGGTGCGTGCACTCTCAAAGTGTTCTGCAAATTAATTAATCGATAATCGCGTTTTATTTGCGAAAAATAGTCAACTGCTACTATGCTAGGTATATACTTTGACTATATTATTAAATATGTTACTTAATAGCTGCAATTAAGTGTCTATAAAATTATCCCCTTATTTGTTTTCATCTGTTCTTTCGACTTTTTTTCCTTCTTTATTTCTTTTTACTTGATTATTTATGCATATCATTATAGATTCTCAATTAGTTGGCTAAATTAAATATCGATTCAATATAATTACCTTATTAAAAGTTAAAATAAGTAAATTAAAGATATATCTTTTTGCTTGTTTTATTATATTTATTTTTAGTTTAAATTATAATTTTAAGTAAATGGCTTAATAAATTAAGAAATTGAACCATTTTTTAGCAGTAGTTTAAATTATATTAATTGATGTATTTAGTATTTGATGGGAAAAGTACATAGTTTTAATTACTAAAAATGTTTAGTGATTTTTGTATGTTCAAAAAAGTTAATAGACCTTTTCTGTATTTGATTTGTTATTTTTTGTTGGGCAATTGAATTCAATATTATTCTATGTGTGATATTTGTTTGTTTATAACAATTAATGTTTAATTAGAGCTTACATTTCATGGTTTAAGAAGGAAAATGTATTTGAAATTTAAGGATTTAAAGTTTAAATCATTGAAAGACAAAAGTGTTTTTTTCTTTTCTTCCATTTTCTAGCTGTAGTTCACAATTTTGGTAGCTTTAACTCAAGACATTTCTTATAGGTTATGAATTCAACTAAAGAATGAAATAATAAAGTAAAATGAAGGATATATTGGAGTTGTTGGGTTAATTTAATAAGTTTGTCGCAATTGATGGCATTTTTGAGGAATTTTTCATATTTTCTATCAATTTTCAATGGAACCAATGATGTGGGGAGTAATTTTTATGATAAAATTTTTATTAAATTATGGAAAATATTAAATATGATAAATGATGAAAAAATTTTTTTCATAAATTCATTCGATAAAAACTTATTAATACAGAGTCTATTTCCAGTTGTATCGGAAGTGAAATAGATATGAACCCTTCTATTTACAATTCTAACCTTTATTTATTATTTAAGATCTTGACTCAATTGCTATTCAAATAAATTAATAGACAAACTTAAAATTTACTCTGCCGAATAAAGCGAAAATGTTCTTTAAAAATAAGAAAATTAAATTATTTGTTAATTTTTTTTAACGTTAATTAAATTTTGCCGTATACAGGGTGTTCAATAAATAAATAAAAACTTATTTTTACTCTTTGTTACAAATAACAAGAAATTTATAGATGACATTAATTTGCCACATTAATCCCAAAACTTTTTTTTTTCATAAAAAAATATCATTCCTCTTTCAAATGACAATGGTTATAGAATTTCATTTTCCTAAAATTTGCTAAACCCCATGAAAATGCAAATATATTGGAAGCAGCAAAATAACGAATAACAACCAATAGAAAAAGTATAACATAATTTAAATTTATTTAAAGTCGTGGTGAAATTTATTTGCTTTAATCCAGCGCGCGGCTGATGATTTCTGCCTCGGAATAATTTTAATTACCGTGCGCGCCAGACTAATTAATGCTTGCTCTCCAAAGACACACGTGCATAAAGTACTTAGTGGTGTGTGCATGCAGGGATGAGATGAGGCTACGCAGATAGATAAATTGCAGATGCTTTGAATAATTACACACATCGAGAGGCTTCTTACTGTACACGCACACACCGACGGCCTATCTCTTTGGAGCGCATCTGTGTGTGCGACTGGAAGCTCCGTAATTGATTTATCTACATCCAATACATCAATTAACAACATTGAATTTATCACCGCCGCCGATCACTTTTGCATACGCTGCCTCTCGCATGCATACATCATACACAGAATTCCTCTCTTTCTTCTCAGGCAAAAGAGCCTAGCTAGGCTACATATACAGCATAGGCACGCAAAAATCCATTATTGATTGCCGCCTTTATTTCAATATTGCTTATTTATTGTCTTTTAATGAACATTCTTTATGTGTTGCCTCTTTACATCATATAACTCATACGCACTGTAGATAGTTTTCTTGCATTTACAGCATCAATGGGCATCGCATAATTTCAATGCATTATGCAATGCAAGAAAAAGGAGAAACAAATGCAGAAATTCCAAATAAAAATTGAAACGGTTAAAAATTTAATGGCTGCGCTGCGAGTGAAACGGTTTTTAAATGTATGCACGAAATAATTCACGGCGATACTGTGTTCCTTTTTTTTTCCTTCTTTTTATTCACTTCCAATAACACAATTAGTATTGCGACATTGCTAGGAGAGAATTTCGATTTAATTGCATTGCTTTGGGGACCCGCTTTGTGTGCCTACCTCTATTTTAGATACACACTTAGATTATAATATAAATTTTATACTTGCATGCCAAGGAAATAAATAGCGTAATAACCAGTTGCATATTAGAGCATGAAAAAAACTGGTGGGCATCTCATGCTCTTATTTTTCGCCTCTTCTTCTTCTTCTTCATCGGCGGCCGACGAAGCTCTCGCGTCGAGTGAATGTCAATTGGAACATCAGGCAACAGATTACAGTTGTTAATTGTTGTTTTTCTTTAGTTGAACCTCGATTTTTATCGAAAGTACGCTCCAAATTGGCCTTAATTAGATTCAATTTACGATATTTTGTGCATTTGCTAGTACTCTGTGACATGTTACTAGAAAATTTAATGGTTACTTTTAGGCTCCAACTAAAAAGTAGCGAAAATCTGTAGGAAGAATTTTCTCGGCTAATGAAATTTCTAAATCGGTTAATTTTAATCTATTTCAGTCGCAAAATTGAAAATAATTTTTAGTCGGAAGCTTACTGACAAAGAATACCAGCCAAATATGTCAATTGAAATTTCATAGTTTAAAGTTTTAGCATTCGATAATAATAAAAGAATATTAATTGTTTCCTTGGCCTATAAAGATTTATTGTTTTTTATAAAAAAAACGTAAATTTCCTGTAACATATACACTTGGTAAGCAACTAATAAGTGCAAGTCAAACGAATGTTTTCAATTTGCGTAGATACCGATGTAGATTTCTGTTCGTCGCCGATCATTTACTAACCATTAAAGTTTTTTCCATTCGCGATTTTGCAATTGCAAGAATGCGCCGCTTCCTTTTTTGCCCGCCGATAATTAGTTAATTAAGTTTATGGCGAATAAAAATGGCGCGATGGATTCCGAGCAGCGCGCATATTTCCGTCGCAGAATCTCACTTATTTATGTGATTCTCTCATCTGGAGGAATTCGTTGCGACGAAAATGTATCACAATAATGTGTACTACAAGCGATCCGACGAAAAAAACAAACTACAACTTCTGTTACGAATTTCACGCATGGCAAATTTCTTAATTGTGATTGTGAAAAAACGGCTACTGGTGTTTGCTCTCCGCAATTTCTCTATTCCTGTGTAGTTTTTTTTTTCGCCACTGCTTTAATTCGTTTCTGATAGGTCTCTGAAGCCTGTGCATAGAATGCGATTTCTAAATTGAAAAATTAAAGGATGTCGTTGCTTTGGAAATACCTATTATAATAATAGTATTGTGTGTGTCAGTAAGAATGGAGAATAAGGAACTATCGTTCAATTTCTCGCCTTAAAGTGAAGGCGCGATTGATGATTGATGAAGCCGGCATATGAAATCAGGCCCATCGCTACATACTATAATTGTCTGTGGCCTTGTCTCTTCTTTTTTTTTCGTTTCGTGGTACCCATTCCAATTTTATTTATTGTTTGCGGTATAACCGAGTTTCCGGTTGAAATTTTATTATCTCTTATTCGCGTCGCGGAGATACTATACAGTACCACATTTCGCTGCCTTTTGTGCATTTTAGTGCTAAATGCTAAATATTTGTTTTTATAAAATTAATTTGTTTTTTATGTTAATGAAGATACCTTTTGTTAATTATTTGTGTGCTTTTACAAAATCAATTAATTATTTAGAGTGTTACATGGTAAAAACATATACTTTATATATTTTTTTTTAATATTTTGTTATTAAAATTTGTTGTTATTTTGGCTTAAAAGCATAATTTTAAAATTTTATGTTCAATAAAAATGTTAATGAATTTTATTCGTTTTCTGGGTTGCTACTATTGAAATAACTAATTTAAAACTTTTTTTTTTGTTACAGATTTAAGTTTTAATTTTATGCTAACAAAAAAAATAAAAAATAAACTTTAAAAAACTGACAATGGATAAGATGTTAAAAATTAATAAATTTTATTTAAAAAAAAATCAAAACAACTTTTGCCCAAAAGAAATGAAGAAGACATTGTATTCTGCGATTAAGAATATTGCTTTCAAAATTTAATTAAGGGTTTATTGAGGATTAATTAAATAACATAATGAATTAATATTTTTTCTGTTAGTAGTATAGTCTAAATAGAAATTTGATTATAATAAAATTTTTACGTTAAAGCCGAGTTTTATATTTTGAATTAAAAAGTTTATAGCAAAAGAAAAAATTGGAAAAAAATATATAAAAAGTAGTTCTTCAATTAAAAAATAATAAAAACAATAAATATTTAAACATCTTTCATTTGATTAAAATATTCTTGTAACTTATAATTTCAAGTTTCCACTGATTTTAATTTCAATTAAACGTAATGTTTGTTATAACTTTGTAAACTGTCACGTTATTAATTGAATTAAATTGCTTTTAATCTGAAAAAGAAACGCAAACTGTAAGAAAAAGGATAATTTATTAGCATGTACTTATATCTAATTATAAATAGTTGCAACTTCAGAAGACTTCAGTACGTACTTAAACAAGTTGCATTTATTATTTCCTTCTAATGCGTTAATTATATTACGAGGTGTCGAAGTTGGTATCGACACAAACGCGACTCTCATTTACGGTCTCTTTGCACACTTGCTTTGCTCACACTATCATCGACTCTTTATTTATTCTGACAATCGCATTATAAAGCACTTAGTTATTTAGTTTAGCACAGGAATTCGCGCGCAGAATGCGAGTGGAAATTCTCTCATTTACATCTATATTACAATCACTTTTAGTTTAGAGTACAGACTGGCTAAACGCTCAATTAAATTATGAAAAGAACTGCATGCTAAAATATATGCAGAAAATGTGCGAAATGCAAAAAAAAATGAAAATCTAATGAAAATTGTGCAAACTGCCAAGCGGACTTATGTAATGTGCGCATAATATACTAAATATCTAATTTTATTTTTGTCGTTGTGAATAACGAACAAATCATTAAGTGTGCAACAAGAGATATTTATTTTTTTTAAGCGAGACGGTTGGTACTGTGGTGCGTAAAGACGAAGAAGGTTGAAGACCAGGAGAAGGCAAGTAAGAGACTGAAGAAAAAGTGTCCAAGATGATGCTAGGAAAATGTGCAAA
>JASKGO010007757.1:0-41377 GCA_030556065.1 Holobus sp. GC000080 | reverse complement strand
TTGGGTGCTCTTTCTTCTCGTAAACAATTTTATTAATTTTTATTTTGTGCTTTACATTTGTTTATTTTATTTAAAAAAAAACAATTTTTTATGTTTTTAACAATTATCAAATCAGGACGCAAATAAAATAAAAATGAATATTGATAAAAAATTACTAATTTCAGACATTGTTTTGTAACTTTTTTGTGTTTTATTTTTATTTATTTAGTATAATTGATATTTTGCCTAATTATAATTGAAATTTCAAGTGAATTTTCATCTACCTTTTAAAATCAGTTTATATGTGAAAAGTAATGACTTTCCTAAGAGAAGAAAATCGTTTGCAGATTGATCAACGTCCAATGAGCGGCGGCGTTACATTACGGCCATAAAGCCATAAATAGAACAAATATAACATTTCCACCCTTTGCTAGCAAATTACAATTTTATTATTTTCAGTTAAAACACAATACCAATTAAATGAAAAGTTCTAGCAATTTAAAATACCCAAATCCAAAAACAAATATTAATAAAAAAAAATTGTTTTGTTCCAAAAATAAAAAATAAAAAAACGAAAAAGAAAATAAGAAACGATAAGAAACAAAAATCAAAAGGGTTATATTATTAAGTGGAGCTGGTGTAATTATGTCATGTTGCGTTATTAATATTAAGGCCTTAATAGTTGGCGGCCTTTCGGTGCGTTTAGGTCGAAGCCGGGAGTCAATTAACCCCAGACTGCTGCTGCTGCTGCCGCCGCTGCCGGCGGTAGAGTCCACCACCGCTACTATTACTTACACGGAACATTATTACGTAAGAAGGAGAAGCGGAAGCGTAAAGGGGAACAAAGCGCCAAAACTATTACACACTCAATCCTCTTTAGTAGTATAGTATACTATATATAGTGTAGGGGTTGTTAGTTCTGTTATTGTGTTGTACTTGTACAGCGACGGGGGTAGTATACTGGGGTTAGGGAGTAACGTGTATGTGTCGGTGGTGGTGGTGGCGGCGGCGGCGGCAGTACAGCAGTTTGGCCGGTTTGCTTGATTGCCCTGAAATTACAACCGCGAATTGCGACTTTAACTCGACACCCATTTCAACTCGCATTCAATGCAAACACTTATTTTTTCTGATTTTTTGTTTCTATTTTTACTTACTTCTTAAAATTATTTTTTAAACTTATTGTAACATTAAATTTTTTTTTTTAATAATCAAAAAAATAATTTCAATTTTTATGAAAGTATAACATTTCCAGGGATTTTTGCAAATCTTTGTTTGTCTTTTTATGTGTGCATGATATGTGTGTCGGTGTGATAACAGAACTAGAAAATAGTCAGTGGTGTGCGTGCGAGAGCGCGTTGTGGAGAACAAGTGTTCACGCAGAAAGCCCTGTTATTTGATCTCCGATCGATGAGGCTTGAACACGCTTGACACCCCCGCAAATATGACTAGTGTTCCGACAGAGAGAAAGCGAGGGAGAGGAGAGACGGAGAGACGGAGAGGAATGCATATAGACCGCGAGAACGATCGGAAAGACTGAAAGAGCGAGAAGGAATGAAATGTGGATGTGTAGACTCGCCCGGGAAATCGACCCCTAAATCTAAACTATTAACAGGAAATCCTTTTTCTCTTCTCCTTCTTCTCTCCTCTTTTCTCTTCCTCCACACCCTCTTTCTCTTCGCGCTTCTCTATACAAATTCCCTTTTATTTGATACTTATTAGGTGTGCTTCTCTAATCGCTTTTTATGTATCTACTTATTATATCTTATCCACAGGGTGTTTTCATAATTTTATCTTTATTCTATTCGTTGTAATTGTTTTTTATTATTTTTGTTTGCATCATTTTAATCGTTTTGTTTGTTTTGTTACAGGTAAGTGTTTAGATATTCATTGCGACTGTTCTCGCATACCGATAGGAAAGCAGCCAAAGATGCCAAAGGTAAATTTATGGCTGCAAAATGATTTATTTCTTTTTTTATGTGCAATCAAGATGTATAATTTCTTGAAATATTTAAAATTATTCAAACTTTTGTTTTTATATTTTTGTTTTATAAAATATTTGTTTTTAAAAACATATTTACTTTTAATACTCTTCACTAACTGCTTAGTTGCTTATTTTAAAATGTTTAAAAGTGCTATTTAAAGCTAACAAATAACTAGCAAAGTTGAAAGTTATTTCGCCAACTTTTTGCAAAGTATAGGTACAAATGATAAATTTTATATTTTACTAGCATAATATTCTATACCTTATACTTTGTATATAGAATATTTGCGATATATGAAACTCTCATTGTTGTTTCCTCACATATGGCGGTTTTTCACATTTATTGACAGGCGAGAGAAAAATGTAATGCTTTTCATACTTTTCCTCTCTTCTTTTTCTTCTTATTTCTTCTTATTTTTCCCATTCTCTTCATATCCTGACGCTTTCTATTTATTTCCACCTTTATCGGGATATATTTCAAACAGTTTTCTATTGATTTCTGTTAAATTTTCACTGCAAATAACTAATTTAAACAGCGACAAAAAACTGAAAGAAGCAAAAAACAAATAAAAGAAAATAAAAAAGAAGAAGCACGAGGAAAAACCGTAAAAGTTGTGGAAAACAAGCGAGCTCAAAGGTTAATAGGAGAACTTAGAGGGGGCGTAACGGCGCAAATGGTTTTCTTCCATACAAATGAGCCGACTTGTCACGGCTTAGACTTGTTTGTAGGCAGGTGAAGGCGCCGGTTGCAGGCGGGCAGGCGTTATACGTTGCTGTATGTAGGTGAAGGCGCCGGGTTTCATATGCTGCCACCGCTTTTGCACATGTACAGACGCAGAGACACGGAAACCCGACCTGATCTGATGTTTTGGTACATCTGCAGCAGCACCACTATAGAACTGCAGAAGAGCAAACAAGCCCGGCTACACATGCGGGTATATTATACTTATAAAGGAAGATGGAAATAGTTTAAAAGAGACGAGTAGAGGAAAAAAGATGGAAGGAAAAGCATTGCATTGAATGCGTGTTTGTGTGCATTTGTGTCTGTGCGTGTATGTGTGAAAAAAGTGTCAGTTTTTATCGATTCGCATGTCGTGTGCGCGGCCCGTGTACTCGCTCACACTTGCCGCCTCCGCTCCTGCAGCCGCCTCTCGCTTGCTCTTTGTCGCTGTTTATCCTGTATATCTGTACAATAATTGGTTGCGCAGAGCCCTTCGCTCTGCGTTTACATAACGCTCCGGCGCATTTTTATTATACTATTTCGAGCGAGATATTATGAAGCCATCCCCCGGAGGGATCAACTTAGTAAATTCGCCCTGCTCCTGCTCTCTCTCCTCTTCGCTTTTCGCAGCTTTCCTGCTTCCTTCGCTCTTTCTCTCTCTCTCACACTCTCATTCTCTATCTGTCTCCGTCTGTCTCTCTCTCTTTCTCTTTGTATCTGTGCGTTTGTGTGCACAGCGGCTCCTGTCTCCGTCTCTCAATTCCTGCTGCCCCCTTTTTCACTTGTCCGCCGCCCGCATTCACCGCCGACGTCTACTACTGCTACCTACCGCCGCCGCTGTTCCAGTCAACTAAAGGCAATGACTATTTATACATATATGTTGTACAGGATGTTTGATTTTCCTCATAACTAATATTAATTTTATTTATTTTTATACTTATTCTTTTTTTATTTTTGGTTTTATTTACTTTTAATTATGATAATTTATTTACGTTGAAAATTTTGTTGAAATGATAATAAAGCTTGTAGTTTTATTAAAAAAGGAAGTGTCAGGTAAAAAATTCTAAATCATGGAAAACATAACAAAAGAGACAAATCCATCATAATTATGTTTCTAATGTAAAACCGGATCTTTCTGCGTGTGGTCTAGCAGCACATAAATCTTTATCGCGCAGAGACAACGGAACGAACGCCATTAAACGACTAATCTTTTGTTGTGTCGTTTTTTTGTTTTATATCTTTCATCATTAATTATATTTCAGGTGGTTTTGTTCCTTTTCCCCACCTATTGCGACTAAAAGGCTTCGCTCATTTTATATGCTTTTTTAGTTTCCGGGTGTGTTTTCCGTACGGATTTATTACGGTGTCGTGAGTGTATGCAGAAGTCGTTATTGTTTATGTTATTATTAGATGTGTTACATCACTTTTTAATGATCGGTGTTCTGTTTTTTTTTTCTTCTTTCATTTTTTGTTTTTATGAATTAGTTCATGTAAACTGTAAAGTTATAGTTTTGTTAGGTGATGACATGTTAAGAAACTTTAGACTTTCTAATTTTTCATTGTTCATTTTGTAATATTTAAAATTAATTGTTTTCCTGAGGTGAATCTCATTGATCATTTAGTCGTTTAAACTTTTTTTTTTGATTATTCAAATTATTATATTTTATACCATAGCCACATATTTTTTTTTATTTCAAAATTTTTGTATTTATTTTAAATAGTTATGCAATGTGAAGGCTTATAATGAAATTAATAGTCAGTTTAATTTCAACGATCTGCTTTTCTTCTTTTTTGTTTTGAAAAATATAGCATAGCTCGAAAAACCAATAAATTCAACGGACTGCGCACTTAAATTGCAATCGTAATGTGACATTACGCCATAAAGCCATAAAGTTTTCCAAATTTTGTAATTTCTTTTTTAAATTGGCAGTTTTTAGGACAAACTTATCTAAAATCCTTTAAAATATCAACAAAATTTTGCTTTACTTTAAACCAAAGACAAGTTTTACATAAATATCAACTAATTTTATGTGGAAATTAATATCAACAAGCGATAAAAACATAAAACAGCGAGCAAAAAAAAAATTAGAAGGAGAAAACCGAAAAAACAAAAAGTAGGAAGCAAATGCGTAGGCAGGAAATAAATAGTCTGTGAAGATTCATGACTTCCACACTTCAAAGCGACGTGCAAGCCACGTGTCAATTGCGGAGAAAGCCCAGACGAGCTTTATACTGCTTTACCGGCTTTTGGTTTTTGGGGCCTCGGCTGTTTGCAGAGAAAATGTAAGCCCTCGAATCAGTTGCCATTTATCGCGTTTCGCTCGGTTCGCTTGGCGGAAAACCCTTTATAGATTGTGACCCCTCTTTGTGCACAAAAAATATTGATTTTTTTTATTTGTATATTCAGCGTGGCTCTAACAAGCCAAATGAAAATTGATTGGAATTTGGAATTTAATAAAATGTGGTGTCGGTTTTCAATGATTGTATTGCATTGTAAGTATGTAGTATTCGGAAAGACAAAGTAAATTTTTAATTAGGCAAATCGAGACGTACCACTCTCTCTCTCTCTCTCTCCCTGCGCCCTTTAATATGCTCATTTAAAATCATAAATGGAGGAACGAGCTGTGGAGCGCTGAGGGGTAACAAGTGAGGGTGTAATAGTAAAAGGCAGTAAAACAATCAAATTACCTGCTCTTAGCGACATTCAGACGCTTTAATTAAATTCGAGACGCAAACCTGCAAGGAAGGAACAAACCTCTAGCGCTCGTCGAAAGCCAAAAGCCAAAAGCTGAAAGAAGTGGGCGGCAAATGATGTACAGCCCTCTAGTATATCGAATCTATCCTGCCTTTTATTCTCAATTGTCTATCTATACAGGGCCATTCAAACATTTTCTGTTTTGATACTATTTTTATGTTCTTCGAGTATTCTTTTCTAAACTTTTTATTCGAATTTGAAAGAGTATTTTTTGTTTTTTCTTGGTTATTTTTATTGCTAGTAGAAAACTAGTAAAATTTTTTTGATTATTTTGAATTTTATTTAACGTTGAAATATCCTGTTTGGAAAATGTAACGCTCTTTATTTAGCGCATTGCTTCCTTTCGTTCTTCAGCATCCACTCCATCTTCCCTTTCATCATCATCAACAACAAACGCATCGACTTTGGCCCGAGGCTCCTTCCATTTGCATAAAATTTGAATTCATTTACACCTGAACGCACGCTTCTTTTCGCTTAAGCACTTGTCAAACGAAAACCGTAAATGCTTTATTTCATTTGTTTCTCCCTCTGTCTTTATGGTTTCTAATTTTTTTTTTACATTGAACAATCTATGCCATGTAAAATTATTATTTGCAATTATCCTTTTTTATATTTTAACAATTTTTTCTTTGATAAAAAAAGAAATAAAACAATAAAAAATAAAAATAAACCATTGTTTATTAAAATCTAATGTTTCTCCCTCTGTTTTTATGGTTTCCAATTTTTTTTGCACAGAACAAATCTTTCTACATTTCTGCGCCATATAAAATTATTATTTGCAATTATCCTTTTTTATATTTTAACAATTTTTTCTTTGATAAAAAAATAAAAAAAGCAATAAAAAATAAAAATAAACCATTGTTTATTAAAATCTAATGTTTCTCCCTCTGTCTTTATGGTTTCCAATTTTTTGCATTGAACAAATCTTTCTATATTTCTGCGCCATATAAAATTACTATTTGCAATTATCCTTTTTTATATTCTAACAATTTTCCTTCGGTAAAAAATGGAAATAAAACATTAAAAAAATAAAATAAAGCATTGTTAATTAAAATACAATTTTGCTACTGATGATGTCGAATTAGAAATGTGTGTGTATAGGGGTGTTCGGCAAATAGGGGTGGTTTAATATTATGTGGGGTAAACGTTGGGCCTGTTGCTTTTGCTTCTTTAATGCCGCCGCTGCCGCTGCTGCTAGGTGACAAAAATGCAATTTGGATAATAACCCCATGAAAGAAGAGCCCCATAATGCATTTTGCTACAACACAACACACACAGAGAGATATGTAGGGCGATATAGATAGAGAGTACAGGAGGGCAAAAAAGAAGAGGGGTTGGTAACGAACACTCGACTGCGGTAAAATGAATTGAATAGCATTGCAAATTAGTGAAGGGAAACTCGCTCATATATTTCTCTCCCTTTCTCTCAATAACTATCTCCTTCTTTCTCTTTTCAACTTCCTTTGCGCGCACCCTCTTTTCATCTCTCTATTTCGCGAACTATAAATACCATGGGCTAGATACGTATATTGTATAGTATAGTACCTATACCGCCAATTATGCACTTCAACTTCAGCTTTTTTCCCCTTTGATATTTTCTATTTTTTGCAATTTTTCCTGATTTCATTTTGGTAACGCTGTTTGTGCAGTAATAATAAAAATAAAAATCATCCCAAAGTGAAATAGGTTGGTATTAATGGGAGTAATGGGGGATATTACAAAAACCAACAGTATTGATTGATTCAATGTGTATTTTTTATTAAATCAATGGGCATTGTTTATCAATATTGCATTATATGAATTGCATAGTTACATTGAATTACTGTTTTCAGAATATTTCAAAAGTAGATTGCTCAGAAATTTTACGTATTTTTTAAATTTAATTCTTTATTTGTCCAAAGATGTTTTTTTTTTGTATTGAAACTATTTTTCCCATCGAATTTTAAATGCATTTTTCTTCTTAGACTCCTATTTCGATTGCTTCAAATTTTAATATCAACCAAATTATTGTTATTATTTAATTCGGGAAGAACATAGTTTAATTTTTTTGGGTGATTTTTATCTATTAATATCCTTAGTTTTGATAATGTTTTATTATACGAGTATTATCAAATTTTAATTTTATTTTTAAAAAGTTCTCACGATTTTTCATTTTACATTTTTTATGAAAATTTAAAAGTGTTTTCTTTTTTCATTAAAAGCAGTAAGCTTTATATTAGTAAATGAATTAATTCTTTTTAGGACTAGTATTTTTAGAATAGTTTTGGTATTGTCTCTAACTGTTAAATATTTTTTCTTATGGAGCCTCCAAAATTAAAATTCTAGTTTTTCTAATTTGACCTTTGATTGTTGGGTCTGTTAAAATTAAATTGCAGATTTTTGCAGATTAATTTAAAAGGGACATTATTCTTATTTTCCATTCAAAAAGACCTGTGGTTAAAAACTTATCGATATGTGTAACTAATAAATAAATCAATTTAATTTATTAGGCAAACAAAATATAATTACAAAATACAAACATTTTTTATTTGCAAAGAAGGAAAACAATTATAGCATTTTTGTTTTTTATTAAGCAGCTCTATAAAAAAAGTTTTAATTTATCGTAAAATAATCGAGGAGCAAATCCGAAGCCGCTTTAATCCTCAAATTAAACTTCAATCAAAGTTGATATAAAACTTTGTCTCCGTTTAAGTCTCCTTCAGACGAAAATTTTATATCTTATGTTGGCGCTCTCCGCTGCCAAAGCGAAAGAAACGTTTGCGAAGAGGCTTATAACGTTTAATATCATCCACTTTTTATTCCTTACTTTTATTCAGACATAAACCCACAAATTGTTTCCCTACACATTTTTGCCATAACGTACTTTTGCTTTACGCATCCTTTACATTTAAAATAATCAAAAAAAAAAAAGTGTTGTAATTTTTATTCGATGTACAAATGGCAAAAGAAAATTAGTAATTATTGGCGATTGGGAATCACTGATCGTTCCGCGGTTTTACGATTCAACGGTCGGCGATCAATTAAAAATTAAATAAAAAGCTCCGCCTAGCTATGGCAATTATGCGAATCGCATTAATCGTTATCAGTTGGCCAATATCTTTTTTGCTGTCCCGCTGAATTATTCCATTTGCATTTTATATGTTTAGGTTGGTCGGTCGCTTGATCGGTGCTAGCAGAGTCGTCGATATATGAATATATTTCACGATCGATTTGCTAATCATTTTCTTGCCATTAATTAATTAGCTAATTAGGCAAGTATATAGAGAGGCGTATGTTGAGTTTTTTATTGAAGAGCCTCTCTCAAGCTGAGTAATTTTTAATTAATTAACATTTAAATTTGTTTTCAACGAACGCCAATTATACCGTACTAGGTAAATGGGTATTAATTAGAAGGTTATGGGTCGCTTTATTAATTAGATTTTATTGGATTGTTTTCTTTTCTTCTTATTTTTTTTTTGTTAGCTACTTTTTGTAGTATTAAAATGTTTATTCAATTTTTTTTTTGTTAGTTATTTTTGAAATATCTTGAAGTATTAAAATTTAAATTACGTTTGAATAGTGTTAAAATATTAATTCCATTTTTTGTTAGTTACTTTTGAACTTTTAAATTATCAATTCCATTTGTTTTTTTGCTATAGTTTTGAAAATCTTTAAATATTAAAATACTAATTCTAATGAAAAATATTTTAATTCATTAATTACTTTAAAGAAATAAAAACAAACAAAAGATTTTATTTGATGTCGTAAATTTAAACGTAAAATTTATTATTTTCTTATATTTCTGATAAACGAAGTTTATTTGATCTCGCCGACAATCAAAAAGCGCAATAAGTAATTATTCATTTATTTATTATAAAACGTCATAATTTAACAAAATAATAATAACGAATCAAAAACAGATGCGCCAAAGTGTATATAAAATCAAAACGCGAATTCGAACATTAATTAACTTACATATTATTTCTTTCTTTGTTTATACGAATATACATATATTCAACTATTACGCACGAAAGCACAAAATATTAATTAACTTTTTCAACGCACACATACATTTATACAGCGCATCAAATTTAATGTACAACACAACAATTTCGAGTGACGCATTAAAACGGTAAAAGTGCGAAAAGAGAGCGAGCGAAAGGGCCATCCAGCAGGGAGAGAGCGGGCGCGATGTGGAAAAAAGGGGTGGCTGGCTGCTGTTGGAGAGCTGTTTGCTATTCGAACACACTCACAAACACACACACTGGGACACACAGAGGCACACATGTAGATGAACAGAGGGTGCAAAAACACAAAAAAGGGTTGCGGAAAACGTCCGCACACACGCATCAGAGTATACCAGCAGAGTAGTATAAATTCGGTGTGTTGCGCGAATTCAGATGAAATCCGATTTAATTGCTACAATATAAAATCGCGTCGGAGCGTTTAACGCTGCCGCCCCCCTCGTCGTACTTTTCTCTCTCTGCACGCTCTTTTCAACCCCCTTGCTGCCCGTCGCGGACCTTTCTAAAATCGATTTCAAATTATATAAGCCGTTAAAATCTTTCCTTTCGTTTCTTTTTAATTTATGCAAATGGAAATGTATTTTTTAACTTTTGGAAAAAAAAAAATCGTTATTGCAAATTGTTGATTGTTACCACTACTACCCTAGTGCGCCTTTTTCCCCTTTGCTTCCATTCATTACTCGGCAATCGATTCAGGATGCTAAGTCCTTTTTAATAGGTTATCCTTGTTCTCCGGTTAATTCTGTCGTCCTTTTCCTATCCGTTCGCCTGTCTCTCTTCGGCTGGATACAACATGGTGCACCGAATGCATCTCTTCTTCTGCTTGTGTGTGCTATAAAAGCGGTTCGTCTTTGTCGATCAGCCCTTCTGATTTTGAATAGCGGCCGGGGGTGAAGGCAGATTCGTGTCATTGTTGACAAGGCAAACCGAGGCGAAGGGTGCCATTTGTATCCCTATAGAATAGATAAAGTACATTATATTCGAATGGCTGTGTGCGGGGGCTGTGTAAATGCTGGGCCTTCAATGTGTTTAGCAATGGTTTATTATGAGCGGAACTTTAATCTTCCGAAATTGGGATTTCCTCTTCTTTTCTTCTTCTTCTTCTTATTCTTATTCTACTTCTGCTTATTGTCTCTCTGTTCGTTTAATAGGGGTTGATTAATAAAATAATTATCTTCTTAATTGCCTACTTTTTTTTTTGTAAAAATAAAATTTGCAATTTATTTTGTAATTTATATTATAAAATCTAAATTTCATTTTTGACAAATAAAGTAATAATAATATAAATAATTAATTTGTATTAAAATAAAAACCAGACTAAAAGCAGGAAATAAATTGATAGCGATAACTATATGCGAAATCGTTTAAAAGGTGTTTTGATTTAGCGCTTTCGGTGAGCTGGCTGATGCTGAACTGTCGAAACTGCGGGAGTGTATAGAAGGGGTGGGTGGTTAAGGGTAGTATATGTGACATTAGTAATCATACAACCCTAAAATGCAATCAACGTAACCACGAGAGCGTATGAAAATTAATACCTCCACTTGAGATTGCGCAATTTGTCATTTTGTGTTGTCGACGGCAGTGGCGGCGGCGGCACAACAGCGATTCAAGCGGATCCCTCCGCGCACACCACCTATCAACTGTTGTTGCAACTTGGACGCTCGCACCATATCAGAGCCGACAACTAAACTCTTTGCGCGGCGGCGGCGGAGGCGGCAGAGGGTTACATACAGTGATGCGGGAGGCGGTATAGTGACGTCACCGTCACCGCCAATCGATGCCGAATTAAGTGTCGCGCACAAAGGTGCTTCCTGCTCTCGCTCCCCTTTTCATCCACCTTCGCTTCGCTTCTCCTCTCGCCTGCCTCACTTTTCACTGATATGTACCTTCTGCCACCGCCACCACTATTGCCACCACCATTGCCGCCGCCACTCTCTCTTACACTAAACTGTGCTACAATGCCCCCATCCGCTATCCCTTCGAGTGGATTCAATTTCTAAATAGAGTAATCTACTAATTTTATTATTATTATTTTGGGAAGGAAGTTTTTGTTTTAACTTTTGTCACTTTAATTTTACAGGGTGCTGAATTTTAATATTAATAAAAAAAAAAAACGAGAGAAGAAATTTTTTTTAATGATTTTTTTTTCAGTAAAATTGAAATTTTTCCAATAAAAAATTTGAATTAGGATTGATTTTAATAATGATGAAAATTAAATAAATGTTGGTAGTTCAGGTGATTAATATTTGTTTTTGTTGGTTGCAGGGTCCACCGCCGCAGGGCGGACAAATCAAGTTCACGATCGCCGATACTTTGGAAAGGATCAAGGAGGAATTTAATTTTCTTCAGGCACAGTATCATTCGTAAGTATCGATTGCATTTTCGTTTCTTATACGACCCTCGTTTCTCATCGTTCTCTTCTCCAAGCAACCCTACCCCCGATCCTTCCCCAAGGTTTTTCCACTTTTTTCCCAACGGAATTTAATTATTTCGACGTTCTTTATTTTATTACATCATTTCCGTTATTTCTGCTCGTGACAAATTTTACACATTCGAATTTACCGTTTACCGGATTCTATTGAAATTAGTAAACGATTCTTTATGGACGCAAATAAATAATTTATATTGTTTAATTGTTTAATTGGTTTATTTGTGTATTTAATAGTGAAGAAATATAATTTCCAAGTTGCTTTTCGTAATTTATCGCGTGCAGAGTTAAAATAATAATAGGTGTGATAAATTAGTCGTCGGAATACAGCCGTTGCCACATTTAATAAATTTACGTTGAAATTTTCAGATTAAAATTGGAATGCGAAAAGTTGGCAAGTGAGAAGACTGAAATGCAGCGGCACTACGTTATGGTAAGCTCGTAAATCTTTTGTTTTTCCAAAGTTGCTTTTTGAGTCGTTTTGTCTTCATTTTTTTGATGCACTTAACTTTTATTTTGTTTACTTTAAATGAATTACAAATTTGATTTCATACTTTTATTGTGTTTTTTTTTTCACTTTATTTTTATTACAATTTTTTTATTTTATTATTATTATTATTAAATAGTAATAATAATAAAAGTAAATAAAAAAATTTAATGAGCCCGAACTGATTAAAATGACACAAAATTTTGTTAAGCGTAATAAATATGCTTATGAGCATAAAATTTCAAAAGTACATTATTAATGTAACAATGGGGCAATAATCCACAACAACAGTATAACCGAGTTAAAGTATGGAGGAGAAGGTTGATGTTGATGATGATGATGATGATGATGATTTATAAATATGCAAGTGAGTGTATAGGCCGCGACCCCGAGCTCATTAGTCCGAGTGAAATACAAAAATAAATGAGTAATGCCGCAGAAAAAGATCACGATCGTTGAGCAGCAGCAGCGGCTCTTGGCTCTCAGCTCTAGCTCTTAGCTCTTCTTCTTCGTCGTCCGCAAAGAACAAAGAAGTGAGAACGGTGGAATAGGACGAGCGTATTTATTAAACCGCAAGCACATCTATCTATAAGAAAAGAAGCAAATCCCATTAGGGAATAATACCTTTCTTTCTCTATTCTCTTCTTATTTGCTTCTTTTTCTCACTCCCCCTTTCTATCATTTTTTTATTTGTTTTTTTTTTAACTTTTTTCTAAAAAAATGTTTTTTCGTTCCATAGTTCTTCATTATTTATAATATTATTTTTTATTTTCTGGCTCCATAGTTCTCTGTTATTTAGAAATTTAATATTGCGTATAAAAAGGGAAGAATTACTTACATAAGTTGTAATTAATAATAAAATGTTGCATGTAAGTTTTGTTGAAGATTTTATTACAGATAAATTATATGAAACAAACTGCAATTAGTGAAAACCTCCCATGTTTTATTAACATTTCCATAATAGCCGTTTATTAATCAGACGCTTTTGATGTGAAACTTATTTTCATTCGTTGTCTTAGCGCAGAATGTTTTCAATTATATAAAAATTCCAAAAACATTAATTGCGTTGTATAAATTATTTAATATTATATAATATTTATTTACTTTTTATCTAGTTTGTATGTTGGCACACTTTAAAATTTTAATTGTTAACGAAGAGCTAACTGTTTTCATTTATAATTATAAATAATAATAATAGAGTATAAAAAATCCAGATTTGCTTCAAATATTTATTTCACAATTAAATTATATATTATTATTTTTAATAATATGAAATACTTTCTAGCGAATTTTACAATTTTAAAAGTTTGCACAAATTCATTGCTCATAAAATCAAAGTAATAATTATCATTTTGAAAGTTTCAATTTTGATAAATGGAAAATTAAAATCATTCATTTTATAGTAAATAATACAAAAAGTTTTTGTGATTTAGTACTGTGCAATAAAACATTTAAAGAAGCAAATACGAAAAGTATTCATCAAGAGAGTAGCATGAGATCAAGAAAGGAAAAGATTAAATAAGCTTGCAATTCGTGCCCACGCAGTAAATGATTTTCCACTTTGCTTGTATTTTCCTAAACTCCCAATACGAGTACACCAGCAGCAGAAGCAGCAGCAGCAGCAGCAATGTGCAGAGTAAAAAAAAAAGAGAAAAACTGTGCACACTGCAAATGTAAGTGGGTGAATTAGGGGGGCGGCGGTTGGAAACTGTTGCTACAGTACATACTATGTGCAGTATATGTATATCTATAACTGTAGTGGTGGTATAAAACGAAATGGTAACAGAAGCGGTCGCCATTTACCGTTGTTGGTACAAATGCTGCGCGCACCTAAATCCCTCAACCTAAGCATGGAGAAATTTTTCCGGCGGCGGCGGCGGCGGCAGCGGCGGACGACGAGCGCAGGCGAGAGGGTGAGAGGCGGCACACATACACCCGCATCTACACCTTCACACAACCGCCCTCGCATCCACGTATTCGTATATTTCTATATGTAGTTTACGGTTTTGAATGCACGTACGTGTGTATCGATTACCGGAGAGCTCGACAAGGTGCTTGTCACGTCTGATACAAGTGAAATAGCTGTTTATGGCTGACGGGCGCGGTCCTGATGTCAAAGTGTACTGCTAGTATATGCCGCCCCCTGATTAACTTGCCACTTTTTACTTTTTTCTTCCGATGCCTTGCATTCCGCCAAAAATCAAAATTGTTTTTGTTTCCTGGGTTTGCTCGGTATAGTATTATTATAGGGGTACCTTGCAGAGGATCAGAGATACATTGACAGTAAAGCGGAAATGTTAAAAGAAAGAATCGGGGAAAAGTTTGCTCGTAGATTAAATTTCATTTTTCACGTGTGGCGACCTTAAGTGCATTGATCCATTAAGAAAACTTTCTTTGTTTGCATTGGAAGCACTTAGTCGAATGGATATCTGGAAATTAATAACACTCTATGCTTTAGCTGGCAAAAGAAAAAAAATAATACAATGGGAAAAATGAAACCGAAGTAGAGGCTCGTGCACAGAAATGACGCGAAGTAAAGCGAGAGGGAGACAAATAAAAAGTAAAGAACGTCGTCTTGTTGTTTACTAATGCGCGACAAACACTCCTGGTTTTACGCTCGGGGTGCTAAACGTGACTGGCAAGACTAAAGACCAAAGAATATCAAAACTCACCCTTGCTTTTCCCAAGGGCGGCGCGAATAAAGTAATCATCGGAAATTAATTTCTCAGTGTTTTTAATCCGGCCCCAAATCCCTTAAAGTATTCGTTTTCGTTTTATAAATATCTGTTTTCCATATATTTCAAAGAAAATAATAAAAAAATTAACAAATAAATTCAAAGTAAAAAATATTTAGTTAAGAAATGTAAACTAGTTTAATGGATGAAAATTGATTCCACATTTCAACAAAATAAAAAATAAAAACTAAAATAAAATTAACAAATAAGTCCAAAGTTAATAATATTAAGATAAGAAACGAAAGCTAGTTTAAGGGATGAAAATTACAGGGTTGAATTAGAACGGTGAGGACGTATCTAGTTAGTTGTTGGCTGAAACTAAGTGTGTGAGTGGTATAGAGTGGTCAGTCGAGAGTAGCCGCCAATAGATAGAAATGTAGTAATAGATTGCGGCTGGTCCAGTCAAAGTGACCAGTGACCACCACCCCCGGTCACGAAGAGTACGTACGTTCTATAACCTCCTCTATACGTGTTTATCCTATGTTGTTATCGCTCTATGTATTTTATGTATATTGGGTTTCAAGTGTGTGAATGATTATACCTATGTGCAACAAGCAAGATGACCATCGATGCCGATGATAATGATGATTACGTTGATGGTGATTCGATATTGCATGTATGCACTCTCGGTCGGACCACCAATCGATCATTGCGGTCGTTCCTTTGTGGCCCATTGGTTTGCGTTTTGCTACTATAGCTTTGCATTTGTTGCTATAGATTATTTTCTTATTTAGGATTTAATTTGATTTTTTATTGGAAATTTAAAGAAGTGATTGAAATCGTTTAAAAGTATTTGTATGATTTATTAATTTCTCGATTTTTTCCATTTCTTTTTAAATTAAATTACACCGGTCAAAACGATCCTGAATTTGTAAATTTGTGGTATTCTTTTTCGCTGATAAAGGAAAATATATTTTTTTTGATCAAAGTTAACTTTAGGAGAAACCAGCAATTATTTGCAATTTGTGAGTGCAATATGTAAATCAAATTTTCTCAAAAGTTCCTAATTTAATTTTTAAAATTTTACTTTTATTTTATAGCGCACTTTATCTGTTATCAAAATCCAAAATAAAATTTTATCTATGCCTTTTCGGTTTCCCGGAAATAATTTTTAAGTGTGCGGTATCCACTCCCATAGTACTTGGTTAATAAACAGTATTATAATTATCGATTTAAAACCGAAAAAAGCAAACTTCTTAAGCTAAGAATGAATATTATAGTGCCTTTTACTTTCAAAGTTTTGTGATCGTGTTAAAATCGATTCATTAGAAATTTAAACAATTAATATTTAAATCTAAATAAATGACCGCATACGGATGACAACGCAAAGTGGCTCACCCCTTTCATAAACCGGAAGTGATAAAATAATTAAAATAATTGAAATTGAGTTGTATAAATACATAATTACAGATTTTTATAAATGTTGAATAAAATTTATGAAATTCGTTAATTTTTGTAATGTTCCATAAAGCATTTAATTTATAAATGTTCTGTGTACTTTCTTTTTTGCAAATTTTCGTGGAAAATTAATTGGTATGAATAAATGACGCCGTGATAAACATAAATAATTGCAAAATAGGATGAAAGCACTAAATGGTTGTTCATTATTTCGAATTTGCAATAATAATAAGGGCAGAATTTATGCAATCAATATTATATGTCCGCAGTTTATGAGCCAGTACGAGCTGGCGAATCATTAAAAATCATTTATTATTAATTATATTTTTTATCGGCGATGTTACAGCGAAACGCAATTAAACATTTGATGGATTATTACTCGCATTTGTGCAAATCAATAATAAAATATTAACAGTCGTAAATGCTATTTGATATTTTTACTTTAAAAACGAATTCATAAATAAAATAATTTTATATTTATCATGTAATATTTCTTAAATTAATATATTTTTTTCATTTGCTTTCAGTACTACGAAATGTCCTATGGCCTTAACGTGGAAATGCATAAACAGGTAAGACGAATAATTACATACAATCAAGAGAAAACGGTCATTTTGAAGAGAAGAAAAAAAGAAGGAATTTGAGAAATTGCAACGAGCGATGATATCGTTTCTGAAAGGCGCAGCGCAATTAATTGCGTTTCATTTGATTGCAGACTGAAATTGCAAAACGACTTAATGCAATTATCGCCCAAGTGCTCCCGTTTCTGGCGCAGGAACACCAACAGCAAGTAGCCTCGGCGGTGGAAAGGGCGAAACAAGTGACCATGACCGAATTGAACGCCATTATAGGGGTGAGTTTTGCCGCTAGCCACTAGCCGCTTTTATTCTTCGACATTCTTTTTGATTTCTTTTAAACTTAAAACAGTAGTTACAAGTGCACGATCTTTTAGTTCTTTATTTTTGGAAATTTTTACTTCTATAGTTTATTCTTTATTACACTTTTGAAGAATATATTAGATTAGCAAAATTTAGAAAAATCGAAAATCATTGTTTACAAAATGATTTTCAATTGATTCTGTAACTATAAGGCATGTTGTTAAAGGTATAGAAGTTCTTCTTCGGTGATGGTTTTCACATTTTTTTAATGTTTTGTGTTGTTGTTTACAGCAACAACAACAACAAGGTCTACAACAGTTGCTTGTAAGTAGTTTTAGTCCTTTTTTAATTTTAATTTTTCATTTTTTGTTTCGATTTCTCGAAAGAAAATCTTTATAGTAATACACACACACACAATTTGCTGAGTTTTTTTTTGTTGTTTTTGGGTGGTTTTATTATTTTTGGGTATTTTAAAAATATATTTTTTGCTTTCTGAACCGATTGTGATTTATAATTTTGTATTTATTCTGTTTTATTTTTTAATATTTTTATTTTATTTTTGTTGGTGGATTTAGCAGCGGTAATTGTGATATATTCAAAGCGAATATAAATTCGACGAGAGGAAATTTATTCGGCTGTTGTTAATTACTGCCCACCAGAGACTATAATCGCCATAATTTTCGATTTGTTGTTTTGGCTTTTAGTTTTTTTTTTTTTGAAATTTATTTGTCACATTTTTAACACGTTGTGTTTTTCTTTTAATATTTTTATTTCTATGCCCATTTATTAATTTATATTTACATAAACAGAACGTAAACGCATTGCAAAATTCCGTAATAAATAATTAACATTCAATTAAGACTTTTTAATGGTTAAGCAAACTATAAAATTTCAAAATTAACGCTTATTTTAATTAACAATTCATTTTGTATGTTTAAAAACGATCTCTCTTTGAATAACAACATTTTACTAAATATGGATTTCATTAATTTAAGCATAGAGTAAATATAACTGATTCTCGAAGAGAAAACTTTACGGCCAGCAATTAAAATAACATTTTTCTGGTCAATTGCAATTGCAACAGTTCTAAAAATAATAACTTGTGATTTTATTTGATTCGTTTGCTTCGAATTTTATTGCCGGAATCTTTTATTTTAAACAGACAAACAGATTTCGTTTTTTCACTTTCTAATAATCTTTTCCATAAAAAATAAATCATTTTTTTGTTATTGTTAAAAATAAACCCGTAGGATGTCCATGTAGAAATTAAATGGTATTTGATTAGAGTTGTTTTTCTGTTGTATAATATAGCAACAAATTCACGCCCAGCAGCTGCCGCACGGAGCGCACGGTCCAGGGGGACTGCCCATGGGTCCACATCCCGGTCTTCCCGGAATCGGTCCAGCAGCTGGTCTACTAGGATTCGGAGCGGGAATGCCCGGTGCACCAGGAGGTCCGCATGCAGCCTCCGTGGCCGCGGCCGGGGCCCATCCCCTACTCAAACCGGAATTGCACGCTAGAGAACCAACGGATCTCAAAGTCGGTCCCGGATCTGCAAATACCGAAGAAAGACTGGTAATATATTTTTTTTTTATATTTTCATGTTCTTTAAATTTAAGTTTTATCGTTTTATTTTTTAAATGAAAAACAAAATTGTTATTTTAAATTCGTTTTCGTTTCGGTTTTTAAATTTGAAATTGGTTACAAGAAGAAAAATCCAACATTTGAAAGGAAACGAACAATATTTGAAATTTTTAATGAATACTAATAAGTATACAAGGAAAAACTATAAAATTTATGGTAATTTCTTTTTCTTTTGAGATACTTATGATTTATCTTTTTGTTATGGAACTTAACTTTTTTTAATTTCAACAGTTAGTTTTCTGAAGCATTTCCTTCATAGATTTAATTGTTTAATGATTTTTATTTGTTTTTGTTTTATCCTGTCGTTGAAAGAAAAAAACAGAATTGTTATTTAAATTTGCTTCATTTGCGGTTTTGTTTTTAATTAATGAGAAGGAAAATGTTAAAAAAAAAAACCGGATAATACTAGAAACTTTAAAGAAAATAATGTTTTTGATTGAAAGCTAAAAATCCTTAAGAATTCTCCCTGAAAAAGAAGGAAAATCCGGAAAATTTACAATGGAATTAATAAAATACACTTATTAAATAAGTAATCTACATTTACGGGGGGCGGGTAGAGGCGTGGAGTGGCAGTGGCGGCGTCGGCGGCGGCGACAAAACATTTCCAGAGTGGGTCTCGTCGTCGGGTAAACGAGGATGCGATGCGCGCGGGTGAAAAAGACTAAAGAGTGTGTTGCCAAAGAAGGATCGTGTCCTGAATGATAATTTCCTTTTGCAGAATTCAGTATCTCCCGGAGAAAGAGATAAATACCGATCCAGATCGCCCACAGATGTGGACGGGGATCACAAACGAAGGAAAGAAGATAAATTGGGCCATGTAAGTAATTGAATTCAACTCTTATACTTTTCTTCTTCTGCTTCTTTTTCTTCTTCTTCCACTCCTTTACCCCCGCGCTGCTACCGCCGCCGCACAATTTCTACCTCCAACGAGAGCGGCCCTCTTTATTTTACCGCTTCATGCCGTCTTGCTCTTATGTGTACCGCATACAGTCTACTCAACTACACAGTTGTACGGCAATCCACTTGCAAAAACATAGATCCGGATACCAGATCTAAGCAGCATCAATTGCACAATGTTGGTCGCATGTCTTTCCGGCGGCGGTGGCGGTGGCAGCGGCAGCGGCAGCGGAGGCGGAGGGAAAACTTTCCGCACTTACATTTTTGCTCTCTAGCCTCCTCCCTGCCTGATGTATAAACCGCATCGCATCGTATTATATATAAATCGATTTGTGCTGAATGCTTGGGCTGCACATTCTTTGATGTATGTTTATGATAAATGGCTTCGAATTTGATTGCTTTTATCGTCCTGAAATAACAAGCGGCGTCGTTTAAAGAGACCCGCTAGTTTTCCCTCCGCATATATACATTCTGTGTATGCGTAAAAAGGGTATTATGATTGATTGTTGCGGTTGCTGCTGCTGCTGCTTCTGCTCCTGCTCCTGCTGCTCCTGTTATTTTTCCCATTTTACCTTCTTTTTTTTATCCTTTTATTCGGTTTGTTTGCTTTTTTATGTGGCAATTTTTGTGGATATTGCGCGCTGTTAATGTTATAAATAGAAATCATTAAATTTTTACAAATTTCGTCCGGTTAATTATAATTTTTAACTCTGCTTATCAAAATTTCGGATTAAAATTTTAGTACTCTCAATAATTTCATTAAAAAAAAAAATTTTGTTTAAAATAATGAGTTTTATCCACAAGTTGAAAAAAAAAATAGTTTTGATTTTGTTCATTAATAAGAAAGAAAGATGTTGTTTCATCTCAGGAAATTAGATCGCTTCTGTAGCGAAAAACAAATTTGATTTATAGTCTTTAAAAGAGGGTTGTTACAGACATTTCCATCAAAATTTAGTTCCAACTTTTGTGCTCCCATTTTGCAAGCAGTTAACATCATAATATCATCGACAGTTTAGAACTTTTAAATCTGATTACAGCACTAACAAGCTATTTTTTAATTAAAAACTTTATAAGCATTTATTTAAATTTTAAACGGAAAACTAATTAAAATTTTAATAATATTTAATAATAACCCATTGGCAACAAGTTTTTTTCCAATGTTTAACATTAAAAAAAAATTTAAAATGAATTACGTTTGAAGTGACGTTTCTTTCGTTAATTAGAACGGTGCATTAGATTAGCAACACACGCCACAGATTAATTGGGTCAATTTCGGTGTGCGTGTCATTTATCAGAGTCCTTAATTGAAACGACCGATGGGAAATGCGACACGTGCAACCCTAAATAATAAGGCAAACATTCGGAAAATTTCTACTTTCATCACCGAAACTTCTTTTCAACTCTCTCTTTTCCTCTTTTTTCGACAGCCAATTAATTTATCAGTATTGATAAATTTAGTTGTCAAAACAAAAGCTGCTTTGACCTTTTGTTCATTTTTGTTTGTGTGTGTGTGCGTGGACTCATTTAGTTGTTAACAATACCGGGACTTTTATGTGGGTGAGTAGTTTCGTGGAAATTTTCTTCACTTGTTTATTATTCGTTAGGGCGTCGGGTCGAGACGTATAAATAAACAATTACGGTGGTCGGCCACGGTAAGGGGTACCGTAAAGGGGTTGGTTGCTGCTATAGGTGAAAGGCCGGGGGCGGCGCAGAAGGAGCGAAATCGCTCCGTAGTAACCGATGACCCGTTGCGGCGTGATTTCCCCCGGCACTATTTTCTTTCTCTAAATTTTCCCCGACTTGATTATTTCCTCCATCCTACGCCATACAACATGTACCGTTTTCTTGTATATATTCTTATATTGTCTTTTCCCTTGTACATTATTTTGGGAATTCCGCTTTTGCATTTTTCTCTTCAAACACTTTTCGCAATAAAAATAAAATTCGGACAGCACAATGCCACAATGCTACAAGTTCGGTAGTAACGGCAAAGGAAATTGTTAAAGCGATTAGTTACAAGACACTTTAGAATGTCGTAACAATAAAATTGCCCATCAGCCGAAACTAAAGCAGAGTAACCTTTAAAGTTTTAAATGGGTGCTGTAAACACGGTAGCTTTTGCTTCTTAAAACTATAGAGCTATAGACTGCGTAATAAACATTTGCAAAAAAAAGTAAGAGCAGTTTAGCTGGAGTCATTCGGGAAATGTGCCGACGATGTATAGATTTGGTCGATGTGTAATGTAATTAAGGGGAGCGTCACGCATTTAGAAAGGAAGTTGTTCTTCGGTCCGGAGTTGAGAGAATGCAAGAGGACGCGTACACACTCAATTATCTCCGTATTAAACACTTTCCGCGCGCCGCCTTTTGTTCCTCCGCAGTTAGGATTTTTTTTATCTTTCTTTCTTCGTCTTCGTTTCTTTAGTCCGCGGCTCATCATTTGCTCGCTTCTATTGTCTATTATGCTTATTATTATGTCATTAAAGTTGCTTTTTTCTTTTTCTTCATATTCGTTACCGCATTTATTTGCCGTTGACTCTTTGTCTGTTGGCTTTGTTTGTTATAATATTAACAGTTACAATTCTCGTGTTGTATTATTGTTTCGTTTATTTAATTTATTTTTTTGCTAATTATTGCTCAATTATTTTTCAAATGAAATATTTTTTACCGGTATTTTTTTAAGTTTAATGTAAAAATTATTTTTTATATAGAGGGTTTTAATGTAAAAATTATTTTTTTATAAATTGAAATAGAGTCCTATTAATTTTTTAAACTTCTTATTAAGTTCTGTGCTTTTTCAGCCAAGTAAATTGCATTTTTTATATTTCAAACTGGTATAATTTTGAATTTTACCGGAAGTGCTATAGTCACATTATTTTAAAAGCCACCCCTTGGTTCGCTTTTTACCAACCCATCTTAACAACATTTATATTTTAATTTTTTATTAAATTTACTTTTAGAATTGTATTTCCATGACTTATTCAATTCTTTTTTTTTACCGAATTCAAAAAAAGTATAGAGATTCAAAAGTCTAATTTATTTACTAAATTAAATTGTATTAAAAAACATTTTGTAAACATAATTGTTAATTAACTTAAAAGCTTCAACAACAAAGAACAAATATATTACCTTTTAATCAAAAATGGTTAACAATGGTTTATTATATTAATGTTTTCAGTACTATTATTTTTCAATCATTCCAAAAAATAGTTTATTACTTTTTTTTAATGATAACAATAGATACAGTAGTAGTAAATGTATAATATTTTTAATTATTATTAAATAGGGAATAAAAAAATACAAATTGCCATTGAAATTGTAAATTTTTTAATTATTTTGCAACTTTGCAACTTTTTGGAAACCTACCAAACACTAAATGAAATCTCTAATTTTTGCACTTTAAGCATTTAAAACAACTGCTAAACAACAGATTAAAAACTACGACCACTTAAAACATTGAACAATACATCTTTTATTCAGTGAATTAGCACTAAAACTTTCGACTAAGCAACAAAAAGAATGCATTAACTGGAAAAGTCTACAGGATAAGCATAATGTTCATGTGGCTCAGTGTCTGTGTAACGGTTTTTCACGCTATAAATGATTTATCCGCATAATTGGCGTATACCTTTGGGGTACGGATAATGATAATAGAGCGCTATTTACTTGATTGAATTATTTATTTATTGCCTTGAGAGAGACAGAGAGGCGAAACGTTTTAAATCGAACGGCCAAAAATCGATTGTTAATATATTTAATGGCTTTTCTTTTGTTTTGTCGTTTTCTTTGGCATTGTTTGTTGTTTTTCGAATAATTTATCTGTTATTTGCTTTCTTGTTTTTCAATTATTGGCATTGTTCTATATTTTTTTTATTTATTTATTTTTTGTTTTAGGAGAGCGATGGCGAAAAGAGCGATCAGGATTTGGTAGTTGATGTCGCTAATGAGGTCAGTTAACTTTTATATTACGTTTTTAAACTTCTTTATTGCATTTTCCTTTTAGCTGATTTTTGTTTTAATAGTAAACCAATTTAGTTTTTTTTTTAATAAAGCAGAGCGGTAAATTTATAAAGTTTTAAATGGGGCAATTTATTGAAATGCATATTCAACAATTTTTCTCTTTGCTAGTTTGAAAATGTTTTACAACTTTTACTAGCAAAAAATTAATATGCATTTGCTCTAAAAGTTAAATGTTTTTTTCTATATATTTTCTGTTTTTTCTTGCACATTCTTTCACTATAAAATTTTGAAATTTTAAAAATATTTTGCTTTGTTTGTTAATTCAAATATTGTTTGTTTGATGTTTGTTAATTCTATAGATTTTTTATTTTAAACAAAATATGTTTTTTTAAGGAAAAAGCAATTTGTTTAAACTGGTAAAATAAATAAAAAATCGTGTTAACAGGAAGCACAATCTCCACATCCGAATGGCGAACACCCGGCATTGGGAAGCGGCGGCGAGATCAGAGAAAATGGAAGCACAAACGGTGATAAAGTAAAGATCGAGCGGCCTCCGAGCAGAAGTGGGTCGTCCTCTTCCAGAAGCACCCCTTCTCTGAAAAGTAAAGATGTAAGCTAAGCACACCCTTGTTTGTTTTTCCTTGCACTTTTCACTCACCGATACACACACAGATAAACACACACACACATACACTTTCACATACACTCACACAAACAACACACTTATGAAACGCCATCACTCTTAGCCAACACTTCTTAAGATGCGCACACTTTCTCTCTCTTTCTCTCCAACTGCTGCCGTTGGTTATCTATTTGAAACCGTGTGTTTCTTGCGTGTTTTCAGGAAAAACCCCTGACTCCCGGCTCTAAGGCGCGTTCTCGGACGCCCAATTTGGGCGCCGGGAGTGCGAGCGGCGCCCCCAAAGTGGCCGCTCTGGACCAGTATCCCCCTTATGCTCTGCCCGGATCCAGAAACGAACACATGAATCCCTATAATAACGTCTCACCGTCTGCGTACGGACGTCCCCCTTTATTGGGCTACGACGGACATCCTCACGCTAGGACTCCTGGTATTGCTACCAATGGACTTGGTTCCATTCCAGGTGGAAAACCGTAAGTTTTTTTATGGGTTTCTGTTTCGTATTAATGTTATTCTTTTGGTAGGGCCTACTCATTTCACATGAATGGTGAAGGACAGTTGCAACCGGTACCCTTTCCGGCGGATGCCTTGGTAGGTCCGGGTATACCGAGGCATGCGAGACAAATAAATACCCTAAGCCACGGAGAAGTGGTGTGTGCTGTAACCATTTCCAATCCCACAAAATATGTGTACACTGGAGGTAAGGGATGCGTCAAGGTGTGGGATATCAGTCAGCCAGGATCTAAAAGTCCTGTTTCGCAATTGGATTGTTTGGTATGTACTTTTTTTTATTTCTTTTTAATTGTTTTTGATCAGTCTTTTCCAAAAATATTTTCTACAATTTGGTAAATGATCAAAGAAACATTTTAGAGCTAAATTAATTACGGTTAATTTAACTCCCAATTGAATAAGGTAGAAACTGTTCTTAAAAGCAGTTAATCACTATTTTTGAATTGACAAGAAGTTTGTAACTAATTAAGAAAAAAATTGTGAATTTCAGCAACGCGACAACTACATTAGATCTGTAAAGTTACTGCCGGACGGTAGGACGTTAATAGTCGGTGGTGAAGCGAGTAATTTATCAATTTGGGACCTGGCGTGCTCGACGCCCCGCATAAAAGCCGAATTGACGTCGAGTGCGCCCGCTTGTTACGCTCTGGCGATCAGTCCGGACTCGAAAGTGTGTTTCAGTTGTTGTTCCGATGGCAATATCGCCGTGTGGGACCTGCACAATCAGACGCTGGTGCGACAGTTCCAGGGCCATACGGACGGTGCCTCGTGTATAGACATTTCCTCGGACGGTACCAAACTGTGGACGGGCGGCCTAGACAATACGGTGCGCAGTTGGGACCTACGCGAAGGAAAGCAACTGCAGCAGCACGACTTCTCCTCGCAGATCTTCTCGCTCGGATACTGTCCGACGGGCGAGTGGCTCGCCGTGGGAATGGAGAATTCGCATGTCGAAGTGCTGCACGCCTCCAAGCCGGACAAGTATCAATTGCATTTGCACGAGAGCTGCGTGCTCAGTCTTAGATTCGCCGCCTGCGGCAAATGGTTCGTCTCCACGGGCAAGGACAATCTGCTGAATGCCTGGAGGACTCCTTATGGTGCCAGTATATTCCAGGTATAAATTATAATTATTCACTTTACTTTTATTGCTCTCTTGGTCATAATAATATTCAGTTTGTTTAATTAATAGTTTTGCTGGGGGTGCAATTCGTTAAATTTAATCTTAAGTTTTTTTTTAACACTTCAAAACTAACATAGTTGTTGCTTGAATTGTCAAATTTGGTACTTGTGATAAAGAGGTGATTACTAATTAAGATATTTTTGTGGTTTCAGTCAAAGGAATCATCGAGTGTGCTCAGTTGCGACATTTCAGCGGACGATAAGTACATCGTGACCGGATCGGGAGACAAGAAAGCAACCGTTTACGAGGTAATCTTCTAAGGGCTTATCGGTAATCACCAATAATCAATAGCGCCGATAATTACGAATGCCCCTGCGAAACTCAGCGACTACTTTTAATTTTAGACACGAAATACTACTACTATTCTTAATTGAAGCAAATAATTGATTGATTAATGATTATTTTTGTCGATAAATGAATTATAATAATTGATGATGCGAAATTGATGAAAATGTCACAGTGCAACGACTTGAAAAACTTCTCAGATTTGTTCATTAGATAGTAACAAAATAGTAATTAATCAATATTGAAATGCCGAAACTTTTCAAGCAACTTTTTCTCTCAGTATTATAGTTAAGTTTGCGCATTTTTATATGTTTGTTGTACGTAAAAAATGTATGCGAAAGGAGAAGGAAAAGGTGCGCGCGCGAAGAATTATTAATCATTTATTACGAGCGTAAGGGAAACAAGTTGTAAATGCAAGCGGCAAGCAAAACAAAAGGGAAAATCGTTTGCTGCAAAAAGGTATTAGACACTTCTACTATAAACGTTGTCGAAAATAGAGTAAATTAATGTTATCTTTATCGATTACTCCGGTTTTAATTTCTTTTTCTTTGCAATTAATTGCATTTCAATCATTTTTGCTTTTTCATTATGCAACCCCCTCTTGAAAATTTAGTTCTTTTTTGAGTTTTGCAGTTGTATTTTGTGTAAATACAGGTACAAACACGTGGCGTGTGTTTGTTTAAAACATTTCTTTTACTCTATTTTTTCCTCGAAACATTGTAAACTAGTTGTAAAGGGCACAAAACAAGTGATTCTTTGAATGAAGCTTTCATTTATTTAATTCTCTTAATGTTAAAAGATATTAGCATATTTTTCGTAATTAAATAAATAAAGAGTAACTGGACTGTTACTTTTCCTTAAGATTTTTCTTGTAAATGCATATCAATCAACAAATTACAAATTCAATGAAAAATAATAGATTATATAATTGAATTACCATCGAGCAGTCACAGTCTGTAAATATTGTTTATTTTTAAACTTAAATTTGTTAATTTCTCTATTATCAATGATACCTCATGAAGTCTTCGTCATAGTCGTCGATCGATAAAGTGTCTCCAATAATTCCTTTACATTCAAAAGTACTTTTGATGCTTCTTTTCCAGGTTTGTTTTTAGTTTAATTTCTATTGATTTCTTTATGAAAATTGATTTTTAGAGCTCTGCTAATGCATTTTTTTGGTACTTCAAGATAGGGAGCTTATTACAACGGATCGTTCAGCAGATGATACCCGCTTTAAAAGTAAAGGGAACAATAAACTTTCAAATCAATTATGTATTAAAAATTAAAATAATTTCTGAAAAGCTATTAATTTTAGCAATGAATAAGAACAAATTTTAAAAAACTTGAAGACTATTAAAACAAAGACAACATTTACTAAATAAAACAGATATTTAATTTGAGAAGTTCATAGAACACCCTGCATATTCCTGTGGCACTAAGAAACGCTTTGAACAAAAGAAACAAATTAAAACACAATTTTAGGATCCATTAGAAAAGCAGAAAAGACAAATAAAAGTTATTAAGATTTTATTACAACAGTACTAACTACTTAAATATTGAATTGAAATTTAAGACATATTGGTGTTGAGATTTTCTTTACTATTTAATTTAACTTGTTTTTATTTTTTGATACATCAGAAAGTGAAATGCTGCGAAATGTGTCTGGCGGCTATAATTGAAAATTTATTGACCGAAATAAAGTTCATATAGTTAAACATAATGTACAGTTCTGTTTATAACAATGGCATAGTAATAAAATTCTCTATCTGGTCAATATTTGAAAAACCTCAATCAACTCTTTGATGGTGGGATTGTCTTCCAAGCCCTTAAAAAGAAAACAAATTATTTGTTACTATAAAAATAATATATACAAAAGTATAAGGAAAGCATAAATGTTACCATGGGATTTACTTATTGTTCAGCATTAAATAAAACCAAAAGAAAGATTAGCAGGAAGAAACTGGCTCAGGAAGTTTTAAAAAACTGCTTCACGTTTGAGCAATTATAGAAAAATTCAAAGGGCTTTTTCTGCATGCAAGCGAAGGATCTAAATTAGCGTGTCTAAAAAATCAGCAATTATTAATTTTGTTGTAAGGTACAAAAACTCGAAGGAAAACAAAATAAAACTCAAAGTCCGAGAAAGAAGTGTCTTAAATTTAAATTTTTTAAAAGTAAATCAAGACAATTCACTTACATGAGGCTATCGTTATGTGTTTTATAGTCCATAGCAGTTGTTGAAGGTAAATTGAGTAGCCTTTTTAGTGCATCCCTAATCCTAGAAGTTGTTATCTGGTCTGAGGCAGTGCGGTTCCAAATGCTAAGTAAATCTTCTTGATATCGAACGGACACGACAACTCCACATATTTCATTTCCGGCCTACAATTGCAAGCAATTAAAAACCGTTAAAAAATAAAAGCCTAATAACTAAGCAAAACTTACCACAAACTGTTCCCCCAACATGGCCATGCAAAGGTTTTCCCAGGCACGGCTAACGGCGCCCTTGCGCACCCTAATGACCCATTTGCCACCTTTACTATTAGCAGGATCTTCCCACATGGGCCTGATCCCCTTCTTGAACAGATGCAGATCAGTGTGTGTTGGTAGGTCATGCAACCGATTGATGTGGCTGTAGAGAGCCCACCATTGTTCTACAGTAGCCACCTGTCCCACCAATCTCAGGGCTTGACTGTATCCTTGGGAGCCTTGTGTTAATGCTGTTTTGGGCGTAATGGATGGTCTGCGAGAGTACCACAGACAATATGCATGCTGCAACCTGTGTTCCCCAGGTGGATATTCCACAGGACCCAGGTCCATCATTCCATTGTGGACTTCCTCTTCACTGCTGCCACTGTCTGAACTATCAGCATTTTGCTTGAGCCTGCGAATACAAAAGGTAAATTAAGTTGGAAATGGCTTGGAGAGCACATGGAAGGTATTGTTTACAATATGCTCTGGTCATTAGGATTCTGTTGGCAATGGAACTTACGCATCGAATTTGTTGGACATTTTTCCAGTGAACGTGTAGATTAACTTGCCACAAGTGCGAAGATTTTCTTTAAAATACTTTTATCACAGTCTGACTTTGTTAAATTGTTTAAATAATACCAATCTCAATAAATTCTGACACAAAAATCTAGTAATATGTTTGACCTTGCAATTCAGGCTTTCATTCTTCAGTTGAAAATCCAAAGCGCAAGTTACCAGCGCTATTGTAGTTGTCTATAACGCAACGCACAAATTAATATTTAAAATTTAAAGCTTCCCAGTTATTTTTCAGGGATAAAATAAATAAAAAACAAATATATGTTGACATTTTTATATATTAAAATCATCTACAACATCCTTTAGATAGTTAAAATGCATTAAAAACTCAAAAAACATTTTTGAAGTATTCTTTGTTGCCTAAGTTAAACTAGGAAACGGTTTTAAAAATTCAAATAGTTTTTTTTTGTATGTTTCAATCTTCATCACCGCTAATAATAATTCTGCCGCGTTTAATTTTAGGCTTATCGCTCTCAGAATCACTTTCCCTGTGCCGTTTCGCATCTGTTTCAATATCGGTGCGCTCGCCATTAGGCAAATTTTCTTTATTGGATTCATCTTCCGTTATTTGATCGTTTGCGTTTCCAATTCCAGGATTATTAACATTCGCGCTTTCATCAGCGTCATCATCAAGTTCGTCGTCGCTATCGATAATGATACGAGCGCTTCTGAACGCGTTCTGGGTCGTTTCCACCTTTGAAGTTGCTTCCTCTTCATCGCTGTAATCGTAAATTTTCTGCGGTTTAAAAGAAATCCGATCGGATTCATCATCGTCGGCATTCAATTCCAATGCGCTCATATGGGAATCGCTTTCGCCATCCTCACTGGAATCGTTCATTCGAATCCGTTTCTTCAGTTTTTTACTAGTGCTGTCGGTTACGCTGACTAAAAGTTCGCTGTCGGAAGTAGTTTTCTTGGCCATTGCGGCTTTAATTAAATCTTTCTTGTCCGCTTTTTTAATTTCTTCCGTAGCTGCTGTTACTTCCGATGCAGTTTTTGCTTCATCAGCTACCTTTTCGCTCGCACTTTTCATTTTAAGATTCTCAAATTGATACTCATCTTCGAAGTCTGAAGACTCGATCGCTGGCATCGATTCCGTAGCAGGAAGCATTTCCAGGGTATTGTTCAAAGCGCGTTCAATTAAATCAAGGAATGTCTTGAGCTTATCGACTGATAAGAACGGAGGAATCCTCCAGTAAGTTTCCTGCAAACACAAAGATCGCAAAAATAAACAGCATCGCCAGCAACGGGAAGAAAGTAAAGTAGAAGCGGTGGAAAATAAAAACAAACCTGTCCCGGGATGGGAGCCTGGAATACAAGAGCCCGAAGTAAGTTCAGGAACTGTTGGTTGTTCATGGCACTAACGGCGTAATCTAGAATCGGCACTAAGGGTACACCTTCGTCGCTGCCATCCTCGGGATCGTTTTCTAAGTCTTCAACAGTATCCTGAATGCTCTCCTTAAGCCAGTCTAATCCTTTCGCCGAATCTACGACAATTCGTGTTTATAAAGTGCAAACAACTAACAGACTAAAGGGTATAAAAACCTCCTCGGGCGAGTTCCACTAAAAGACGTCTTATTTCGTCCAGGGAAACTTCGCATGAAGCTTTACTGTTGTTGCTGCCGCTACCGCCTTGTTGTTTCTTACTGCTAATTTTCTTGCGACTCGCTTTCTTCTTACTTTCTTTTTGTGAGCCGCCGTCCAGCTCCTCATCGGAATCTTCATGGTCCGATTGAACCAACTCTTCGTCCGATGAACCTCCTGCAATATTCATTAAAACATCAAAACAAAAAGTTAGAAATAATTAAACAAAAAAGAGGAATTCAAAACAAAAATAAAAATTTAATAGAAGAAGGGAAAAGGAATGCCGAAATTAAATTCTAAACTAAACTATTGACTCTGTGGGGTAAAATTAATTAAAGCGAGTTTGATATGCGCAGCAGCATCAGGTTCGTTGGACCCTTAAATTATTGAGGCTAATTGAACTACTAACAACCTTTTCGGACGCGGCCACGTACGCAGCACATCTTTAATGCTCATGTTGGATGCTGGATGACATGCTACTGCTGCTGCTGCTGCTGCTCTTACTGCTGCAGCACCCTGTTCGGTCGAGCCAAAGGTCGAATTAGTAATTTAGCAAAACGGCGGCTGTTACATCAGTATACTACGAGTACTACTGCTGGTCGTTGTCCGAAATGGTCCAGCATCCATCGGGGACGGCTGATTTAGAGGCATCACTAATGTCACAATCACACCAACTGCGGCTCTTCAGACCGCTTCGGCAAATGGTTATCACTTTGAATAAGAAAGTTTAATCGTTTATTGTTTTAAGAACGTAGTTTGCGAACTTTTAAAACTTTACTGGGAAAAAGTTTCTTTTAAAAAAAAATTATTTAATTTTTTGGGGTAATTTCTCAGAAACATTGGAAAAATAAATCCAAAGTTAAAAAGATTTTTCTATTAAGTAAATATTATTTTAAATTTTCTATTTTCCTCTTTTAATATTCCTTGTAATTCAAAATGGGTACATAGGATGCTTCATTTAAAAGAAGTAAGTTGAATTGTAAAGTTAACAAAGTTAAAATCTTTAATTTATAAAACCATTATAAAATTAAAACTATTTTTGGGTTAAAATTTTGGATTTTATAAAATAGAAAATTATTTTACAAACAATTATTTGAATTTTATACTAAAAATGTATTTTTTTTTCAATTTAAATGTCTTGTTTTTAAACTCAGGGCTATTCTATTTAAAAGCATTGTGTGGAACCATGAAGTACTGTTTATAAATTAGACAAAATTTCCATTTCCATTTAAAAGTTGCTAAAATTAAATCATTTTTGCAATAAAAATGTAAACAAAGTATTTTTTTTTTATTATTTCAACATATATTTTTTCCTAGTAAGTTAAAGTTAACAAAGTTCGAATCTTCAATTTTCAGTAATAAAATAAAGCCAATTTTTTTAATTGTTCATGAATCATTATTTGTGTAATTATTTTTGATTCTAATTGCTAATTAATACCTTATTACACTCTAGCACAAAGGGAAATTAAAATAAACAAACTAACTTAATAAAGTGAGTAAAGTTTCTAATAAATGGACGTCTCTGTATAAGCAAATTTCGTAAATTTAGTATCAAAAACGAAAAGAAATAAAGAGATGGTGGTGAAATGAAAGCGTTTTGAAAACATAAACATGAAAAAAAAAAAATAGAAATCAGCATACTTTGTGAAAGTTTAAGGACGACAATTCTCCAAAAAAAACAAAATCAGAGATTTCCCTAAAATTTTGCAATTTTGCAAATCGAATTCGAATAAGTTAACTGAAACATGTAACATCTTAAATAATTTTTGTTCAATTTATCTATGTCCTATATGTTTTATGATTAAAATATCTAACAAATTTTACAATATTTTACCACAAATAAAATAGCAAATACTTTAATATCAATTAGAAGCAAAAATCGGAATTAAATCAAAAGCCATTAGCAATTATTTGGAAAACGTCCGCTTTGCCTCTACCATCGCACCGCAGCACCGGAATCAAGAGTTTTCAAGTTGTCGTCGACATCGTCACGTGTATTGTCATCGAGTGGTTGCACAAGTTGTCAATGAGGACGACGTCGATAAATGAATGCAAGCAAGCGCCGTGGTTCATTAGCGAAATTAAATTCGCATTCGTGCGCGCAGCGAGTTTTGTTACTTTGGCGGCAGACAGCAAGCGACAGGAAAAGAGAAGCACAGGGCCCATACAATGTACGTATATCTAGTACTGTACATCGAACCTGCATACCCTTTTATGTATATTAATGTATTTGAATCTATGTGTCGGTATGGTATGTACGTGATATCAATTGATATATATGTGAATTCGATGTAGAAGAGAGAGCATAGAAAATAGGTGCAACCAGTTTAACCAGTGAGCAGGAAAAGCTCTTTGTTTTCAATTTCATTTTGTAAATGCCGCCGCCCCCCCAACTGTTATCTCTTTATACATGTCGGCTAAATACAACAGTCGATATTCAATACATTATCAATGCGAAAAAGATATTTTTTTTTTAAATCTTTATTCAAACAATACCGTTGATGTTTCTTTGCATTTACTCTTTACTATTTTTTAATAACCGAATATAAAAACTGTCGGTTATTTTTTGCACTACTCCTATATTAGTACCTTTATCCACCCCAAAGTCAACCCTTCAAATTACAGCTTTATGCACTATGTGTACAAGATAATTAATTATGAAACAACATATACAGTATAGTTCTAGCAGCGAGCAGCCAAAGAACAAAGCGCAAAACGATAATACTGATATAATAGGAAGGAGAAACCCTTTGGTTTTTCGGTACCCTTTGTTATACGCACTCCTGTTTTTCTGAACTTTCTCCCATTCTATCTACAGGGTAGATATTGTTTCAAACAGAATATGGATAATCTCTCTATACCGCAGAAAATAGATTCTTTGTAAGGATTATTGATTTAGTGAAATTGATAAACATTAGTCGAATGTTATCCTTAATGCGTTTCATTTATAGCAATTAATTATTCAGAATTAATTTCTCCGTTTTTTTTTTCTGGTAATGAAGCACCCTTTAATTTATTACGAATTTTGAATCTACATGTAATAAGCTTCCAAAAGATACCCCATATGGAGAGTCAAATGAATGAACTATTTAAAGGGGTTTAAAAGTGGATTAAAATGAAAATGCAGGGTGTAATAACACAAAAATTGCACCCATCTCTTTTTAAATTGTATTTTTGTATTTGTATTGGTATTTGCATTTGTATTTATCAAATGTTATAAAGGGTGAGTTTAAATTGAACTGGTTTAACTATCTAACCAGTAAATTTTGGAATCAAGGGGATCCATCTTAATATCTTAACTAACAACTTTTTAAATGTTGTAGGGATTTCAAAGGTCCTTCGTTAATTAAAAAAGAAAATTATTTCTAAAATTTAAAGAAAAATTATTTTTGAAAATACCATTCAACCGTAGTTTCAAAGAAACTTCTAATTTTTTAACATGCTGGGCTCACATTTTAATTTCTTTTATTTTCAATTTATTTATTAGTTTCTTAATAAATCCTATTGTTAATTTTACAGTTCTTTTGAAATTGTCATTTTTCTGTAACACGACAAAAGCTTACAAAAGTTGTTTTTTGAATTGATTTAAAACGTTAAAAAGTTAACTGTTTTTTAATCAAATTTAATATCATTTGTTTAAGTTTCTTTTACTAATGTACAACAAAAAAGAACCAAGTGAAGTACATTAACAGCCCGATATCTATTAAAGGCAAATCTTAAAAAACAAGTTATAAAATTGGAAGTAAGAAGACATTTAATATCACGTATCACATGACCCATGCAATTAAAAAATATTGTGAGGATTGCCAAGTGTAGCTCAAGAGGGAGTAGAAGTGATTGTAAATTTAAAATTGTTATTGATCCCCTAGAGATCTAAATTTAACATCTAAATATCAGATTACGATTTAGAGAAATGACTAAAAAATGAAACTTTTCCATGATGAAAGACCGCCGATTAATTTTGTTATTAAGATTTAATTGCTTTCATTGAAGAAAAAAACAGTACTTGTTGAAAACGAATCCCTTTAAACTTTTAAAAATGGCCACTTTTTTGGTATGTAAAAAATAAATAAGAAGGATTTGATAATATTTTTATTAAGTATAATTTATAATATAAATTATTAAGGGTTGAATTTAAAAAATTGACAGTTCATTGGATCACCCTTAATGATTTAATTAAAAAGAATGAAATAAATAAATAATTAAATAAATAAAAAATCCGTTAATACGTTATATCAAACTATAACTTATAATGATACTTAATAATTAAAAAAAACGTGATTTTTAAATGTTGCAATAATTAATAAGAAATATTTGGTAGAATTTTCAAAAATAATTTTATCAAAATAAATGAAAATATCATTTAAAAATGAATTGATTAGCACCCTTAACCTGAAGCACCTAGCATCTGAAAAAATAAATATGTGACCCTGTATCCGCATACCCCGGTTTTTCTATTAGAATAATAATGGAAATTATTTTGATTCGCATCATTTTTTCCCCCGCGGTATTATAAACGGCTTGAGGGCGCAACCAAGTAGAAAATCCGAGGGAAACTCGGTGTGTGCTCGTATTACATACACAGGTATTGGTATTAGAAATACATGCGACGAGACAAGAGACCAAAGCGAACACGGCAGAGAAGAAGGAAGCACAAAAACAAAAACAAAAAACAAAAAAAAAAACGCTCCGTAACGCGATTATCCTTTCGGACTGGGACGTGTTCTGCAGCGATTATCCTGACGGTGTTCATTAGGCTTTGATCGGAGCACCGCACGGAAGACAACAAAGCTCCACTCACTATTTATTGTTACAAGTAATTTTGTTTTCCTTTAAATGCAATTACAGCTCATGCGGATAAAGGGCGGCGGCTTTTTTAAACTCCAAACCATCTATTCTATTTTCCACTTTAAAGAGCACTACGGGGTTCTGTTATTTTTATTTGTAATTTTCATTTCATAGTTCCCTCATTAATTTTTATCGAAAAATTGATCACAAAAAATGGAACAATAAAAATAAACTAAAAACAATCGTGCAGACAATTAATAGCAATTAGTCGGCAAATCCGCAAAGATAAAATTAAGAAGAAAATAGATGGAAAAAAGAAAGGAAAATGGCAAAAACACTTACCGTAATGGACAGGACGATGTGATTTGGACGAGTGTGACTTCCGGACACGCTTCTTGCGCACCTCCTTACGGTCCTGAATGAGGCCCACGACGAGGAGCTTCTCGACTATTCGGTTCTTGGGTCGGCGCACTTCTAATCTCTCCATTATGCAAGTTAATGGATCTGCAAAAGTTTCCAATTAAACACGCCTTACTGACTCGCTGCTCTCACTGCATCCAACACCACCAACACCACCGCCGCCGCCGCCGCTGCCATACAGTTTGTTTACTCACCCATGGCGTCCTTAAATTGCTCGTACAGTTCCCTTAATTGCGCTTCCTCCTCTTCGCCCCATTCTCTGGACGCAATCTGTTTCTGTCCGGCTGTTGCTCCGGCGCCGGAAGACTTCTTTGTGCCCTTGTAGTCGACCAACAAGTACATCTCCTTTAGTTTTTTTATCAACATTCGGCGGGTGCGGGTGTGATCGATCAGGTTTTCCAATATCCAATCAATCACATCTAAATAAAACACAGCATGCGAAAAAGAGACGTTAATTAAAAAATGTACAGGGCGAACCCTTGATACCGTTATCTACAATCACTTATTGTTTATTTTATTTTTTCCCCGAAATTAATGCACATCGATGACGATTTTCGAATCGAAAATTTCCACATGAAACTAAGAAAAATTCTAATTAAGTTTCTTTTATAAACTCTATTTTTCTTAAGAAATACATTTTATTAGCATACAGAGTTATGTTTCAATATTTTATAACTTTTTAATAGTTTTTAAAAATTTGTTTGAATTTAAATACCTTCATTAAATGCCATAATGTAACGTAAATTAACAAGTTAAAAGCGATTTTAGTTAGCTAAAATTCCAAAAAATAAATAAAAGATTTAATTAAAATTACGAAATTTTGTGACTTATATCTACTGATGAAAAAACAACTTTTAACACGGAATTTATGTTTTTCTATGAAAATACCTTAAAGTTATTTGAAAAACTAGGTATTTTCTAATAAATCTGTATCTGATTAAATATAAAAAGTCGCATAGGAAACTTTTGCTGATCATTTGAATAAATATTTAAGGAAAAACAGATCAAATATGTTGGGGATGTGAAGGGGCCGGTCACCAGTGACCCCAACACTTGAAAATTTGCCTGTTTGTGAAGTTTTTTCAGTGTAAAACTTTTAAATTATCCTAGAAAAAGAAATGCCAGGATTCCTTTCCTTTACACAAGATGTGCAAAGTTTAGATAAACTATTAATTACTATGCAATAGCAAACAAAAATATTTTCATAATATTTATCCAGATTGATTTATTCTTTTATTATCTCGCCACTTTAATAAATTTCGTATTCAAAAATTTACAAAGAATTTGATGAATTTTTTTAAGAGGTTAATTGAATTAGGCAACATTTTTAAGTTTTGTTTTTGTTGCTCGAAAGAAAAAAATCGAAATTAGGTCCCAAAACAATTAATTTTAAGTGAGAAAAAAAAAAAGAATACTTGGTAATAGTTATTACCCATCCTTCGCACCCTATCAGTGCAGAGGAAAATGAATTTAACTAGAAATAAAAACAAACCTCTTTCGATGTGACTCTGCTGATGTTCCATGAATAGACGACGCAATTCATCTTCTTCCAACTCCGTCCAACCTTTGGCTGCCGCTTGCGATCTAGCGTAATTGCAAAGTTTTACATAAATTAGATATACCAATATGATAAAGAGGCGTTAAAAAATACTTTTCTTGGTAGCTTCCGTATCCCTCCTCGATATCGAAAGCGTCCCTGTTCGATTTCCAGAACAGGGCTTCCATGTAAACGCTTTCGTTGCGAGCGGCCACTTCGAAGAACTTCCTTATTATAAAAGTGGCAAATTTCACCAATTCCTAAAGTGCGCAATAGAAGCAAAATAGAAAATAAAAAACAAACAGGGTGAAATATGTGTAAACAGTGTTAACCGATTATAATTGGTATATACTTTGTACTGGGCAAGCTGATAGCATTGGAAAATCCGTTGGAATGTTCTGAAAATGGACACTTGAAAGAGCATCGTGGCCATTTTGGAGTCGAACGCGATGCGGTGCAGCAACTTGACGATGCAATGGTTAGTGGTTTGAGAGTTGCTTTGGAAATTTCGCAGGGATAAACTGCAAGCCCGAACCACTTTCGGATGTGCCAAGCGTTTCGTAACGTCATCGAATTTCAGATCGCTCTCAGCAAACTGCAACTGCTCTTCTAACTCATCCTCTTCATCTATAAATAAATCTCAACAACTAAATTATTACTTAACTACTTTACAAAGCTTTCGGCTAATATGCAGAGTTTACCAATACTCGCCAACAATGAAATTAAGTTTTATTGTGCATTAAACAATTTAATGGTTGGGGGACTTTTATAATTTTTTGTTAATTAAAAAATATTTTCATTAAATTTCATTTAATTATTTTAATAGTTAGGGTGGATAATTATTACTTTTCGTTAGCTTTCATTACTTTGATTAATTATTGCCAATTTTAATTTGTTTTCAATGCATTTCAGTAATTATTTTAATAGTTAGGGTTGATTTTTACAATTTCTTTTTAGAAGTTATATGTATTTCAATAATTATTTTAATAATTAGAGTTGATTATTATCATTTTCCGTTAATTATAAATATTTATTGGAAATTATGATATTTAAACAATATCAGCTCTTTTCAGAGTTAAAAATTGCTGCCTCCAAAGGTGGGGTCAACCCCAAGTGGAGACCAGATGCAGTGCACATCAAAAGATGGGAATTCGAAAGTAATTCCTTTTTTAAGGGGAGTTTTCTCGAAATAAATTTCAAGGAAAACGTCCTCAGAAGCACCGTTTAGGGGATATAAACAAAAAAACAGGTAAAAATCAAAAGAAGAATTTCCATCTTTGTTTCAAAATTGAAAAATCTTTCGGATTTTTCTTTAATTGCTATGAAAGCTATAAAAACAATTCAAAAATAATAAAAATCAACACAAACTGTTCAAATAATTATTGAAATGCAACGAGAACTATAAAAAACAATTCAAAAGTAAGAAAAATAAACCCGAACTAATAAATTAATTACTGAATTGCAAAGAAAACCTTAAAAACAACTTAAAACTTACCGAAAATACTAAAAATCAACACTAACTATTAAAATAATTACTGAATTGCAATTAAAACTTAAAAAATCAATTTAAAATTAACAAAAAATAATAAAAATCCACTTAAACTATTAAAATAATTACTGAATTGCAATTAAAACTTAAAAAATCAATTTAAAATTAACAAAAAATAATAAAAATCCACTTAAACTATTAAAATAATTACTGAATTGCAATTAAAATCATAAAAAACAACTTAAAATATATTGTGTTTATTGAAAAAAAAAAAAAACAATAACGCAGGCAAAATTAATTGTACTAATGGTATATCAATTAATCTCTCCATCAAGCTGAATATGAAAAAAAAAGCAATTAAAAGAATAATCTTACCTTCATAATCATCTTCTGGTAGTTCTTGTTCTTGAGGTTTTTCAGGAGGATCATTTTCTGCAACAAACAAAAATTAACATAAAAAAAGTAAATAGAGAAAACAGCAGTCCTGTTTTTTTTTTCTAGCAAATAGAAGTGTATTATTAAGATCTCTGATAAAAACCACCCTTAAATTAAGCGGTTAAAATGCAAGAAAAACGTGACAGACACGTCGAAATCTTAATAATCATACTGAACACTGTATACATATTTATTTAGTATTTACTCACACGCATAAAACACAACACATTGGGGTACTACATGGACACCGCATGTATTGCCCAGGTAATTTAGGACTAATTAATGCATCGCATGCTGTTAATTACCCGTCTGCAGCGACGTTGCATGTGCATATATTGAATAATAAACCAGCGACGGACAATTGTGCGCTTACGAATTGCAGTCATTAACACGACAAAAAGTAAATACGCGAAATTTATACCGCCAAACTATGCAGTCTTCTACAGGGCGGACCAAATTGGACCATTGGTTGACTCTATAGGGCACTAGGGTTCTCAAAAATTACAAGGACTACACAAAAAATAACGATGCAATTTTCCCAAAAAGCACTGATTGCTTCATTTGATAGCATAATCCAATCTTCCAATTTTATTGCAGATAACGTTAAAGTTTCTGGATAAATTTGCTTCAAAAATACAATAATTTTTATTTTAGGAAAATAGTTTTCCAGATTTGTTAGAGGAACAACAGCAAAAATATTTAAAAAAAAACAATTATTTAATAGCTAATTAAATGGATTTCTTTTATTGCCAAGGGTGAAAAAAGCAATAAAAGTAGGAAAGCAGTTACTTTCCTTACCGCAGCAGCCATAAATCTTAAAAAACGAAACTATTTACTTTTAGCCGTTTTGGAAAACAAAATCAATAAATAACGATGCATTCCAAAACCAAAGATTAAGAAAAAATAATATGCCATTAAAATTAAAATGGGATTTATTTTTTTATACTAGAAAAAAAGGGCAACAAAAAAACCAAACAATAAAAAAGAGCGCAGTGTAACTCAGGAGGCAGTGGCAAAAATCCTGCGGGCAATTACTACCGTTCTCCCCTTTTGCGTTGTAAAAGTGCCGTTTTGCATAATGTAAGCAGGCACTTGAAAACACTGCAGTATAGTAGCAGTAGCGGCGAGGCAGCAGCCGGAAAAAAACATTAAACGCGCGTCTCCCATTGTGCCCTTTTGCATGAGACCACCGCCAGCCACTGCCGTTGCGCTAAATTTGATATAGGTACATGCAATCCACATGCAATGGAACTAATCTTAAAAACCACTCCCCGTCGTTTATTTACGGCGCTAATGATAATTAGAGATTTCCTCTTCTCGCTGCTTTCCCTCCCTCAATTCTCTTCGTTTCTGTTTTTGTTTATACATGTAATGTACCCTCCTCTGATGCATACACCGACGATGATGCGAATCTAATGAGTTGGAAAAATCACGACGGTTTACAAACAAACAAAGAAACAGTCCTCATTCTATACACTAATTAGCATTTAAGCATTCGCATTAGATAAATAAAAAGATATTTTTGCCGTGGCAATTATAAATTAAATAACTATTCTACGGCGGAAAAAAGTTGAATGCCTTCGGAGATTTATTGTTTGGGG
>JASKGO010007753.1:0-15396 GCA_030556065.1 Holobus sp. GC000080 | reverse complement strand
GAAACTGGACAAACCTACAAAAAAACGGAACCATAATAAATGCGAACACTAGGGGAGGTTCCTTAATTCAAATGAACAACAGCATTAAACTTGGAAAAGCCAATGCCCCGAAAATAAACGATCCGCTGAATGAATGTCTACACGCCACAATACCTTTTCATAATGAAAAATTGCACATCATTTTAACATATATTCACCCAACATCAAAAATCGAGGAAACAATATTTCTAAAGGTAGCACAGTTCAAATATTGCATCATCATCGATGACTTTAATTTAAATAAGAGAAAAAGCAAACAACTAGATACCTTTCTAAACAACTCGGACTTTATCCAAAGGCATACTCCCCCAACTTTCCTAATGAACAATAACAATGACTCCACCCCTACTCACCTAACCTAATAGTACACACGAACAATCTAAAAGAATCAATTAACAACATAAAACTAGTTACTCAACTTGGAGCGGACCACCTAGCAATCGAATTCGAAATAAATCTAAACCGCACCATAGCCCCAGAACAACATAATGTGACACTAAACTTCCAAAAAGCAAACGTAGAACAGATTAATAAAGACATGGAAACATACGTAAACCAACTAAAAAACATACCAATTTCAAACAATTTGATAAACAATTTCTGTGACAATCTATCAAATTGTATAAGAAACAACACCCCGGAAATGACGAGACCTGCATACATACAGTGCGATCATTTAAGTAGTACCCCCCCTGCTAATTTCTAAACTAGGCAACTTATGAAGCTTAAATTCTAGGCTATATATATAGACGCTAGTCTGCCTTTGAAACTGTCAAAAACAGTTGAACACAGCCATAGGTGGCGCTGCAGCGGCATTTGATGATATTTTTTTAAATGCAATGATATACATTGTGACACCTCATTTTAAAGCTTATTTCAAGCAGAATTCAAATCCGAATGTATTTTTAACTTTTGCCACTTTAATTAGTAGAAATCTTTCATTGAAATCTTATGAGCAAATCTCGTAGTGGAATCCATTCTTCCTTAATTATTTACTGTTGCCATGGCAACATATGAAACAACAACCAAACAAACCTCAAATTGTAGTAATAGGATTTCTTAAAGTAATTAATTGCCTTACAATTACTAATGAGGGCTCAAAATTATCGCCCATTAGTGCNGTTTGTTGGGTTGTTGTTTCATATATTGCCATGGCAATAGTAAATAATTAAGGCAGAATGGACTCCACTACGGAATTTGCTCATAAGATTTCAATGAGAGATTTCTACTATTTAAAGCGTCAAAAATTAAAAATAAATACGGATTTGAATTCTGCTTGAAATAAGCTTTAAAAAGAGGTATCACAATGTATATCATTACATTTAAAAAAATGTCATCAAATGCCGCTGCAGCGCCACCTTTGGCTGTGTTCAACTGTTTTTGACAGTTTCAAGGGCAGACTAGTGCCTATATACAAATTCTAGAATTTAAGCTTCATAAGTTGCCTAGTTTAGAAATTAGCAGGGGGGGGGGGGTACTACTTAAATGATCGCACTGTATACATAAAAACATAAAGTTTGTTTTTGTTTCCTTAGAAAAAGGTTTGGACCACGTTGCGGAAAACATCCTTTCATATTTAGATGCAGAGAGTCTGTGCGCGTCCGAGCTGGTGTGCAAAGAATGGCTGCGCGTGATCTCCGAGGGGATGCTGTGGAAGAAACTGATCGAGCGTAAAGTGCGCACCGATTCACTGTGGCGCGGCCTGGCAGAACGTCGCAATTGGATCCAGTATCTGTTCATTCCGAGGCCGGGCGAGAATCATCGGCCGCACACATTCTATCGCTCGCTCTATCCGAAAATCATCCAGGACATTGGCAGTATAGAGACGAACTGGCGTAGCGGACGACACATCTTGCAACGCATCAACTGTCGCAGCGAGAACAGTAAAGGCGTTTATTGTCTGCAATACGACGACCAGAAGATCGTCAGCGGTCTTAGGGACAACACTATCAAGATATGGGACCGCACGACGCTTCAGTCGACGAAGGTGCTTACCGGTCACACCGGGTCCGTGCTCTGTCTGCAGTACGACGACAAAGTGATCATAAGCGGCTCGAGCGATTCCACAGTCAGAGTGTGGAACGTGCAGTCGGGCGCCATGGTCAACACCTTAATTCATCATTGCGAAGCTGTGTTACATCTGAGATTCAACAATGGAATGATGGTTACTTGTTCCAAGGTAAGATTAAAACAAAAAACAAATAGATTGTTTTTATTTTATTTTATTTTTTTTGTTTTTTATAAAAAGGATCGGTCTATTGCCGTTTGGGACATGACATCGGAATCGGAAATCACGCTGCGAAGAGTTTTGGTGGGTCATAGAGCGGCTGTCAATGTGGTGGACTTCGATGAGAAGTACATTGTATCGGCATCCGGTGATAGGACCATCAAAGTGTGGAACACATCGAACTGCGAATTCGTTCGGACGCTGAACGGTCACAAGAGGGGCATCGCTTGCCTGCAATACAGAGACCGGCTCGTGGTGAGCGGCAGCTCCGATAACACTATAAGGTATTTCTTCTACATACATTTATTCAATATTGCGTTAATCGTGTAATGCATTTCGTCAGACTTTGGGACATCGAATCTGGCACTTGTCTGCGAACGCTCGAGGGGCATGAAGAACTAGTGCGCTGCATACGTTTCGACTCGAAGCGTATAGTCAGCGGTGCGTACGACGGAAAAATTAAAGTGTGGGATTTACTGGCTGCACTGGATCCTCGCAAACCGGCAAACACTCTCTGTTTGCGCACTCTTGTGGTAATTACTTTTACTTATTTTTATTTAGTTTTTGCAACTTGTTTCGTTGCTTTTTTATTGCTAAAAAGTTAAAAGTTTATGTAATGAATCGTTAATATGTTTTGTTTTTAGGAACACACCGGAAGAGTGTTTAGACTGCAATTCGATGAGTTCCAAATAGTGAGCAGTTCGCACGACGACACGATACTGATTTGGGATTTCCTCAATTCTACCGAGACGCCTAAGAACGGTCAGAATTGTTCGACGCAAATGGATCCACATACGAGCACATCACGTAAGTGTGAAGTTTTTTCTCAGTGTATGGAACTTTACAGCAGTCACTAGTCTTTAATGAGTTTGTTGCAATTTTCCAAAGGGGCTCCTAAATGCGTTTATAATAACGCGCTGCTTTCGACACGGACATAAAAAATACAACGTTCTTAACGATCGTGTCGAATGCCGCTCGCTGAAAGTTCCATGCACCCAACTTGCAAATACCAGTATATTCCGTACACATTAATAATTCTCTTCTCTTTTCGTTTGCAGCCGATTTGTTTTAACCAGAAAAAAAAACAGCTGTATGATTTCTTGTTTATTTCTAGCGGCGACGCGCTACGGCGAATTTTGAGGCACTTTTAGTTTCAGAGTAACCGTTTATGGATTATTTAATGTTAATAAATGACAAAGCATAATTGATAATAGTCCTCTGGTGTGATAGAAACGAAGACACTGATTACTAAAACGTAATTGCCTAGAAAGTCCGGATCGATGAAACATTATCGAATTATTATGATGTAAATGCGGTATCCGTTGTAGAGAGTGGATACAAATTCCGATTTGATTCTATGTTTAGAGGAGTTTGATAACGCACTGCTGGATAGACTTATTAGGAAACTATTGATTTGATTTTTAAGTAGACTAAGAGTAAGGGCTATCGACACCGCCGTAGTGAATGTGTAATTTGTTTTTCGGATCATATTTATAAGTTGATTTATACTTATTTATAATTATACAACTTCTCAATGAAGTGTCAGATTTATTTTCCTCCAAATTTTGCACCTGGAAAAAGGTTTTCATAGGTTTTTGCTAGCCGGAGACGAGTAGATGTACATTTATTTTATAAATTCCTGCCTTGGGGAATTTTATTGTATAAATTAGATCACTGAATTATAATTACAAGTATTATTGCCACAAGAAAGTAAAAACGCGCCGCGTAAAACTGGAAAATTGCAGCTCTCGTTCACACGTTGGGCATATTTGGGCTGATGCTGCTGCTGGACCGCAGCGGACTTACATTTTATACATATAATTTATATTTATTGAGTTTGTTTCATGTGTGTACATAAATTAGTCTAGCTTTAAAGCAGCTCAGGACGAGAAGATCGAATGTATATTTTATGTAAAAATTGCAAGGGAGCGGTTAGGTCTTTGTTTCACAGTTATATTACTTCAACGCTTCTTGGTATAATAATATGTATAATGTCGAAAAAGCATTTCTCGTTTATAATGAATCTAGTTTTACCACTTGATGAAACCTAGCATTTCATTTTGCCTCCTACCGATTTCAGTGTATCCCCTTTACATAAATTTTGCAAGATGTTTTTATTATTTTATAAGGAAGACAAAGAATTTACTTTTTATTGGTCAAATTTAGAAGAATAATGAATTTATTAAAACTGTGTCAAGATTCAGAGTATGAAATAAAAGCCTCTTTTATTTACATCATTAGTGTTTAAAAGATTTGTCAATTTTTTGAAGGTAATTTGCACAGATAATTTGAAAAATAATTAGGACCGCCGAGTAGGCAACCCAAGTTTCTCGTTGGCCCACATTTCGGACCCATTTTGGCAGAAACATGGCCGTCTGACATTGACACTTGCACACATATGCAGCAAGGTTCTTGTCCGTGTGTTTTGCATCCATCGGAATAAAAGTACAAATATTTAGCGATCGCGCCGATTGTTCGTTTCCTAGTCGATAAGTGGTGAGTTGTTGTAGGACCGCGAATCCGCGCGAATACTGTTTCAATTTGGCTGCGACCTGTGCTAACGGTTGATCATCGTTCCCGGCGTTATCTCCAACAACAACACAAGAGGCTAGACACAAATGAAACTGTGTGAAAATGGCTGATGAACAGGTAAGTGGCTTACTCTTTTAATTCACGTTTATCGCACTTTGCATGACTAAAATCCGGTTGAAAAGGTCGACGAGTACCGTTCTGATTTACATGTTTAGGCCTGCACATAATACCCGAGTGTTGCGCGTCCTTTTTGAATTGAATAATCGCCATTCAAGTATTGTTTACAAAGCGCCTAATCACCGTTGGACATTAATTAAAATATTTTTTGTGTTTGCAGGAAATACGGCAATTGGAATTGTTATGTAAGCAGCTGTACGAGTCGCAGGACACGGCAGTAAGGGCCAAAGCTGAGAATGGACTGGTGGTGTTCCAGGAGGGTTCTGATGCTCTCACCAAGTGCCAAGTGCTGCTGGATCGAGGAGACTCTTGCTATGCCCAACTGCTGGCGGCCACCACGCTCACCAAATTGGTGTCCAGAAGTGCCCAAGGGCTCAGTTTGCAGCAGAGGGTTGACATAAGGAACTATGTTTTGAATTACTTAGCTACCAGGCCAAAGCTGACCCCTTTTGTGGTCCAGGGCTTAGTAACATTGTTTGCAAGGATCACCAAGCTTGGCTGGTTCGATACCCATAAAGATAACTATGTTTTTAGGAACGTGGTCAATGATATTTCCAAGTTTTTACAGGTATTTTATAATATTATCTAATTTTTTTTTATAATGATCAGTTGATTAATGCTTTGTTCTTGGTTTAGGGATCAGTTGAGCATTGTATGATTGGGGTCCAATTGCTCTCGCAGCTGACGTGCGAAATGAACCAAATAAGCGAAGTTGAAGCGAATAGATCTCTGACCAAACACCGCAAGATAGCCTCTTCATTCCGCGACACTCAATTATTCGAAATCTTTCGATTGTCGTGCTCGCTTTTGGGCACCGCACGCGAAAACTGCAAGAACTTGAACTTTAACGACGAAGCGCAGCACGGCCTGATGACGCAACTGCTGAAATTGGCCCAGAATTGTCTCACGTTCGACTTCATCGGCACCTCTACCGACGAGTCGTCCGATGATTTGTGCACTGTGCAAATACCGACCAGTTGGAGACCTGCTTTCCTAGACTTTACTACTTTGAAGCTTTTCTTCGACATGTACCACTCACTACCAAATACGCTTTCGTCGTTAGCCTTATCCTGTTTAGTCCAAATCGCATCGGTGAGACGGTCGTTGTTCAGCACGACCGAGCGGGCCAAATTCCTCACGCATCTCGTCAATGGCGTCAAGCACATCTTGCAGAACCCTCAGGGACTCAGCGATCCGGCCAATTACCACGAATTCTGCAGACTACTGGCTAGACTCAAATCCAACTACCAGCTTGGCGAACTGGTCATGGTGGACAATTATCCGGAAGCAATACAATTGATTGCCAAATTCACCGTGCAGAGTTTACAAGTAAGGATACGTAGTAGTTATACTAAACAATTTTTTTTCTGAGTTTTTGTTTTAATGCAGGAATTCAGATAGTAGATGTCTAAAGCACTAAACTTTTGTCGGTTTTACGTCGAAAAATATAATACTTATTAACCACGCACACTTAAAAATAATTTCCGGAAAACCGAAAAACATAGATACAAATTTCTTTTCGGATTTTGATGACGGTTAATGTTCCCTGTAAATTAACAGTCCACATTTAAGAAATGAACTGATGACTTTGGAGAATATTTGATTTATATAATATACTCGCCCTCATAACTGATATTTCTTTCCGGAGAAAGAAATAAAGTCGCAGATAAAGTTTCATTTTTGATTTTACTAAGAAAAAGAATGCTCTATAAAATAGGGAAAAGTATTATATTTTATAAATTAATAATGAAAACTGAATAGAACAATGAAATATGAAGAAGTGACTGCATTAGCGGTTTATTATGAAGTCCATACAAACAAAAGGAAATCATTAAAATTATTAATTTTTTTTTCATTTTATATTTGTATGTTCTTAATAATCGTTATTCTTGAACAAAAAACTTTGAAGTTGAGCGCCATATTTTTGGCAGTAAAATTAAACTGTGAAAAATTTGTCCATTTTCTTCTTCTTTAAAAAAATTGCTCTGGTTTTCAAAAAAGTAAAACTTTGATTGATAAAGAAAACATGTTTTTCCATTATCAATGACTAAGAATGCATTGGAATTTTTCATTCAGGACCCAACCCCAAAAATCATGTTAATCGGTGTTATCTATTCATTTAATTTTTTTGTATGTGATTAATTAAAAAAAAATACATTAGAAATGTTAATATTTGCAGATGTGGCAGTTCGCTCCGAATAGTGTGCATTACTTATTGAGCCTCTGGCAACGTATGGTGGCTTCTGTGCCCTTCGTCAAAGCGACCGAGCCTCATCTTTTGGAAACTTATACTCCGGAAGTGACGAACGCTTACATCACATCGCGTTTGGAATCAGCAGCCGTGGTCGTCAGGGACGGACTCGAGGATCCCATTGAAGATCTAGGAATGGTACAGCAGCAGCTGGAACAGCTTTCTGTTATAGGCCGATGCGAATACGAGAAAACTTGCACGTTGCTCGTGCAGTTGTTCGATCAGTCTGCTAGAAGCTACCAAGAGTTGCTGGCAAGTCAGTCGCAACAAATGGAAATCCAGATACAAGAAGGTCAGTACTGATTAATTGTTTTATTTAAATGCAATACTAAATATTATATTTTTCTTTAATGATTTTTCAGGACGACTAACATGGCTGGTGTACATAATCGGCTCTGCAATCGGTGGTCGCGTCTCCTTTAACACGAACGAAGAGCATGATGCAATGGATGGTGAGCTGGTGTGCCGAGTGCTGCAACTAATGAATCTTACCGATTCTCGTCTGGGCCAGGGAGGTTGCGAGAAACTCGAGTTGGCCGTGCTCAGTTTCTTCGAGCAATTCCGTAAAATTTACGTTGGCGACCAAATCCAGAAAAACTCCAAGGTGTACCGACGACTGTCCGAAATGCTCGGACTTAGTGATGAAGCAACCGTGCTCAGTGTATTTATTAGAAAAATGTGAGCACTTTACTATTTATTGTCTTTATTAACGACGTTTTTAAAATGTTTATATTTTCAGTATAACAAATTTGAAATACTGGGGTCGTAGCGAACAAATAATTGGCAAGACGTTGCAGTTACTTAATGACCTCTCGGTCGGATACAGTTGCGTGCGGAAATTGGTGAAACTGGAAGAAGTTCAGTTTGTTTTAAACAATCATACCAGCGAGCATTTCCCGTTTTTGGGCAACGCTGTGGCCATAACAGAAATGAGATGCCGGTCGATGTTCTACACTTCTCTGGGTCGCCTACTAATGGTCGATTTGGGCGAGGACGAGGACAAGTTTCATGCATTCATGTTGCCATTAACGAGTACGTTTATAATTGCAATATTTTTTTTTATAATTAATTAACTTTCTTTTGCAGCTTCTTTTGAAAGACTTGGCACGTTATTCACGGCAACCGATAGTCCTATTTTCGCCGAGGACGAGGCAAAGAAGGCATTGATCGGCTTGGCGCGAGATTTGCGCGGATTAGTGTATGCTTTCAACAATAAGACGTCGTATATGATGCTCTTCGATTGGGTCTACCCGAGCTATACGCCGATCCTGCTCAGCGCCCTAGAGATGTGGTACCACGATCCTCAGGTGACGACGCCGGTGCTGAAGCTTTTTACGGAGCTGCTGCAGAACAGGTCGCAGCGTTTGCAAATTGATGTGTCCTCGCCTAATGGCATTTTACTGTTTAGAGAAGCTAGTAAAATTATTTGTAGTTACGGTAAGTTTTTCATAATTTTGCGGATTTTTTTTCTGTATTTAATTATTGTTTTTGTTACAGGAAGTAGAATATTGAATGTTGAAGTTCCCAAGGAACAAACATATCCGCTTAAGCTGAAAGGAATTTCCATTTGTTTTTCGATGCTGAGGGCTGCTCTTTGCGGGAGTTACGTTAATTTTGGGGTGTTCCGGTTGTACGGAGATGAAGCCTTAGACAATGCATTAAATATTTTTATTAAGTTGCTTTTATCGATACCGCAGCCAGATTTATTAGTAAGTTTTTTTCATATCATTTTTTATTTAATTTTAATGTTTTTTTTATGATTATGGATTAATTTTGTGTGTGTTTTTTTAGGATTATCCGAAGTTGTCTCAAACTTACTACCCATTGTTGGAGTGTTTAACGCAGGATCATATGAGTTTTCTGTCCACTTTGGAGCCGCATGTCTTCTTGTACATTCTGTCCTCGATATCTGAGGGTTTAACTGCCTTAGGTGGGCTACTTAATGGTTACACAGGTCTGTACAATCCAGAGACACACGGCTAACAGTTAATCGTTTCTTTGTGCACTGAAATTTCCGTTTTTAGTGATTTCATTCCACTGATATTCAAACAGAACAACTGTTTGTTTTTTTGATATCTTTTTTTTTTTTCTTTACGAAATTAATTTAAAAAGAAAAGAGAATACAAAAAGTTGTAAAATAATTGACTATCAGTGTTTAATACCTTTTGTTATTTTTTATTTTTTTAGTCGACATTTAGAACTGTTGGACTGGAGTTTTATTAGTGTTTTTCGTTTGCTTTAAAGGAGCTGATGTCTCTCTGATTGTACATAAAATAAGTTCCTTAGTTAATATCCCACAAAATGCATGACTTTTCGTTGGCTAAAAGTGGTTTCCTTTAAATAATGTGCATTGTTTTCCAGATACTACAGTATGCACCTCGTGTTGTACATCATTGGATCATATAGTAACGTATTTATTTAAGCAATTAACACAGAAACGTATGTATTGTTATTTGAGTATTCTTAGTTAATTAATGTGTTTTTTCTTGATTTGTAGCATTTCCCGGTAAGAAATCTAGGGTGGGCATGGTACCTGCAAACGATATGTTCCTGAAAGTGCTCGAAGCACATCCGGAAATTCTGCAACAGATCCTGAACACGGTTCTCAACGTGATCATGTTCGAGGACTGCAGAAGCCAGTGGTCGATGTCGCGACCGTTGCTCGGTCTCATTCTTCTCAACGAAGAGTACTTCAATCAGATGCGTGAGAATATTATCCGCAGTCAGCCGCCGGATAAGCAAGCCTCGATGGCTCAATGGTTCGAGAACCTCATGGACGGCATCGAACGGAATCTGTTAACTAAAAATAGAGACAGGTTAGTGTTGTGTTTGTTTCTATATAAATTTTGTTTGTAATGTTCCACATGTGCCTAGTTTATTACTTCATTTGTCCCAAATTATGGTATACATTTCAGTTTTAATTTTATTCCATGTTGTGGTTTACAAATTAATTGTTTTTTTTTTCAAATTTCATATTTGGTACTTTATTACTTCACTACTTTATTCTAAAGTAACAGTAAAATTTCATTGTGCTTTTCATAAGTCAGTTTCTTGGTTTTTCGTTCTCTTTTCACCTTCTCTCATTACGCCACTTTTTTATTTTTTTAATCTCCCACGTTTTTTTCTTAACGGATGTGATTTAGATTTTATGCTTTTTATCACCTTTTTAACTAATTATAACTAACTGTTAAATTTTGTTTTGAGCTCAGACTACTGATATTAGATATATCACTGAATGTAATGATTAAAACCCGTTAAGTTTTTTAAGCTTCGTTAATTAACGATTTTTAAAAGCTTTCTGAAAATTTGAGATTTCTATTTCTTTTTCTACCAAAGTCATCTTTGTATCATTTTTACCTTCCATGTATGGGTAACTTCTACATTTTTAGAGATAGAGATTCGGTTAAATGATCATCCGAATTTTACTTTGAACCTTTATCCATATCCTAAAATCAGATATGTCTTTAATTTCTTGAAGTATCCCAGAAAGACAAAATAACTTCAATATCTCGAGAACTTAAAAGAGATTCTGATATAGTTTTTATATGAAATTAAAGCATTTTAATGGGTCTAATAAGAGAAAAAATTAAAGTCAGCTTACGGTGGAAAAGTAAAAGGATAGGTCTGCAAGAACCAAAAATTGAATTATTTTTTGTTAAGTACTTCTCGTAAATTAACTGTAAATGCTAATTCGAACATCCTGTTTATGAGTGTTGTTTTCCATTTGTTTCAGATTTACGCAGAACTTGTCGATGTTTCGCAGAGACATAAACGATTCACTGAAAGGACCCAATGTTAATTCCTCGGTTAGTGATATGATGACATCATAGTGATCTTAAAAAGTAGTCCACGCACTCACGCAGAAAGAGAGCAAGAATGAAGAGCAACAGCAACAGCAACACAGACTCGTCGAAGATATCGGCGAAGATTTTTCCATTAGTTTCCCCCTTGTGGATATTATTTTTTTACTTGCGATTTTCAGTGCGTACATTAAATAACTACGAACTGGAAGTCGGCTCCAGTCCAGTGTGTGCGTGTGTGTCCGTACGTGTGGATGTGTGTGTGTATCCTTTAATTGTTAATAATTTTATTACGAGAGAGGTGAATTATAGGAGGAAGACATTGTCTAATAAATCGTAATGTAATAATGCATTTATTTGCCAACCAATGAACCTCATTACGAGTGCTTATTTTTGTCAATCGCGTCCAATATGAAGTCCACATGGTATTTTATTGAAGTGAATAAGGATAATTGTGTTGCGTCGCAACCGCCAGTCTTCTTTCTAGGGGCCACACTTACAATGCCTCTAATGTAATACTTGTGCCCTTTTGGAAACACCAAGCCTCCTCCGCTGTCGCCCCTACAAGCGCTTTGATCTAAAAACAAATGCCATTTTTGTTTTTGTTTCATAAATTTTTGTTCTTTGTGTAAATACGCACTATTATTTAATAGTCCTGCACATAATTTGTCCGGTACGTAAGGAATGTAGTATGTGACAAAGTCCGAAGGAAGTTTGCACTGCGGCTTTGGTTTGTAGTCTACGTCCAGTGCTTTGAGGACGTCCGAAGGATTGTCGTTGCTGGTGGTATAGCCCCAACCCGTTACGGTGCCCTTCACATCTAACAAATTGGACAAATCAAATTGCGAATTGAACTCTAGGCACACCGGTAGCACGAATTTTGTTATTTTGAAGGGAGTTTCCGCTATTAGTATTGCAATATCATATCCAAAATATGGTTCGCCCCCATTGTAGTCTTCATGTATTATCAGTTTTTTAATCTAAAACCCACGAAATTTGTATTATATAATTGACCGATTAATTTACTTCATATGTAGTGTAAATGCGATAGCTTACCCCTGAATACTGCGCGTCTTCATCTTCAGGATGTTTGTATTCGCGATAATATTTCCCCGCCGTCATCAAATAGAACGTCGGATCTGTGGATTCCTCGAAGCAATGAGCTGCGGTTAAAACCACTTTTGTTGTGAGAATTGAACCGCCGCATTTGAGCTCGTAGTCTCTTGCCCGGTACAGTCCCACTTGCCACGGGTACTCTGCTTTAGTGACGTTGCGGCCCCCAATTACCAACTGCTGCCCTTCCACACTTTTCAGACCGCAAACTGGAAAATCGCTTTTTTTTAAACGCACAGACAACAACTTTTCCAGTCAATAAATGATATTCAGAAAGCAGCTATATATGTATTAAGCTAAAGTTTATTACTTTATTGCATAATAAGTGCTTATTCATTAATACCAATGGAAAAGGAGGCTAAAGAATGCCTTCTTTTTTATTAATATTGTGTTTTATCAAGTAAATCTTTTTGAATATCATTTTCAATGTTTGAAATCAAAGTTTAATTTCTAATTATCAACTGGAGAAGTTCTACGATTTACATGTACGTGTATATTAAACACTACAGTGATAGAAATTGGCGGACCTGGTTCGCATTGTGGTCGCGGGTAGTCCCAAGAGCCGTCATGGCAGTACCTAAAGGGACGTGTCGCTAAATTAGGGTCCTCATATAACTGTTTACATCTAATTGTGGCTCTGGTGCCTTGAACTGGATTGATACATGACACTATGCTGCCATCCAAAGTGCATGTTGCAGTCATAACGTCGTTGTTTTCCATCGAAGAACATGTTTCTGAAAATACAACGCTTTAAAATGCTATCTACATGCTTTTTTAGGAAGAAGTACTGATGCAAGAAGGTTCATCAGACCATGCGGAATTGTTGCAAATCGAGAAATCTGTGTTGGGGACTAAAGAAAACCCTGTATTGCATGAATAACTGATTACGGTGCCGGTCGCCACTTGGTCTCCGGGACCCAAATTGTTTCCTGATAGCAAAAAGGACCATTTTCCGTTATTGGGATAGCGCGGCAGACGACAAACATTCCTAAAATGTGAAAAATCAAAACAATTTTTGTTTGCACTTTCTAAAAACCAATTTACAAATTCTAAATGTAAAAATTCGTACTTATTAAGGACTGGCGGTTTAGTTACAGGCTTTGGAGTTTCAGTTGTCCCTTGGCAATTAATCTCATCGGAATTATCGTAACAATTTTTAATTCCGTTGCACACTTGGTTTTGGTTAATGCAAGCGCCGTAATTGCATTTGTATGTAAAAATGGGACATTTTAATGATAAGCATTTCTCTGGTGTTTCGTCTGTGGCATCATCGCAGTTCGGTATTCCATCACAAACATCGAAATCATCAATGCACTGGCCGGAATTGCATTGAAATTTTCCGAATCTACAAATGATTTTAACTTTTAGTTAATTCTTGTTTTAATATTCTAAACCTAAGAAGAAGAAGAAGACAAGGAAAAAAGAATACAAAAAGTAAGGGATAGGTACCCGCATTCTGAATCTTCTTGATTTTCAGTGGTTGCATTACAGTTGTCCTCATCGGAGTAATCATAACAGTCCCTTTTTCCGTCACATCTGAGTCCCTGGTTTATGCAAGCCCCGTAATTACATTGGAAACCCCCGCGGCAACTACAAGAAACGTTTTTTCAATTCTAAATATTAAACCAAAATCACCCGGATATACTTAAAATTTCCGCAAATTTTTCGCGTTTCATCAGAAGCGTCCTCGCAATCGGCTCTACCATCACATATATTATCATCTGTAATGCATTCGCCGGAATTGCATTTGAATTCTGTGTTTCTATATGACATGGAAAATCCATTAGCATATTTACTCATTGATTATCATTATCAACAACAGCATTATCCATTTATCAACTAGAAAATAACTTACTTGCAGTTCAATTGCCTTCGACTTCTGTATAATTCTTCACTATTCCATTGGTTTACACTGAATGTGGCAATGGATAACGGGTCTAAAAAGTATTGTTTTTAGCCTTGAAACCTTGAATATTGAGAATTGTGTAAACTCTTACAGACAACGAATATTATTAAAAACTGTAGAAGAATTTTATGCATCTTATGGCTAATCACTTGTGGTCATTTAATTAAAATAAGTTCTGTATTGTATAACTAGCTTGATGATCAGTTTGAATATGCTTTTTATTAATTATTATTATTAATTCATACTGCTGCGCGTTCGATTCGTTTGCTAAACTTGAACTGACAATATTATACAAAGTTAATAAATAAAATAAACCTTGATCTTACTCGGTGCGATACAAAACTCGATGTTTCTCAACGAGTAGTTTGTTTATATTATTTGCTCGATCAAGAATTACTGGACGCGCTTGTTACTAATATTTCGGGGTTTTCCCTTTTCCGGTTTTAATTCCACGACTTTTGTTACTCTTTTGTTGTATTTTTTGTTTTGTTATTATTAATAGTAAAACAAAATCAAGCAAATTAAAATTGTTAACAATTGATGTTTATTTTGTCATTTTATTTCGTGTTTAAATATTATTTAAACAAGAATTAATGGTACTTCAAGATGAAAAGTGAGAAATAATCTTTTAAATAATGGGTTTTTAATGTTTTTAAGGATAATAAATAATTTTTGATAATATGAAGCTGTTTTTTTTATAACCTTTTTTTAATTATTTTAGTGAAAACTAAGTTAAGGAAGAATAAATAGTTAAAAATTAAGGTAAGTTTCGTTCTGGTTTTTAATTAAGCAACGTGTTCAAGTTTTTTTCAACAATGTTTTCATTCGTATGTAGTCTTCCTTTTTTTACTTATTAATTATTTAACCAATTTAATTAAAATTCGGGATAAATATAGTAAATCAAAAATCAAAATTACTGCTTTTTAAATTATAAAAGCGATTAATTCAAATGTTACCCAGCCTTTTTTTTTAATGTTTGACCTGCTTTTAAAACATTTTTAATATTTTTTTTATTGACAAGATTGTTTGACAAGATGGTCCATTAGTTGAGGAAAGTATGACTGGAGCTATACTGTGCTATAATATACCGTGTGTGCCAAATGAGACTATACATAAGGATTTTACATGTACTTTTTTTTTACACGTATTTCCCTATGTATAGTATCAAATGGCGCAAAGTCAATTGCATGGGAATCAAAGGGTTAAAGAAGTTGCCTAAATGATGACTTGACAATAGCCGAAACTTCAAATAATAAAATGTCAGTTACAACTGAGAACCAAATAAATAAAATAGTTCCAAAATTAAATCAAATTACAACGAATAAGAGAAAGTACACATGATAATATGGTT
>JASKGO010007750.1:0-15651 GCA_030556065.1 Holobus sp. GC000080 | reverse complement strand
CCGTCATTTTTGACATTTTTAAAGTCAACAACAGCAATCCAGCTAAATAGAGAATTAGACACATATTACAATAATGAAAAACAACATAAACACTATTTAGCTGGATTGCTGTAATTGACTTTTGAAATGTCAGAAATGACGGCGCCAAATTCAAAATTAGCGTTTTTCAAAGGGCTGCTGCGTAAAAACGAGAAAATGCAAGAGCTTCAAAAAAATGTTAAAAGATACTCCTCATTGAATACTAGTATTTAACTTTTTTTAAATTTACAAAAGTTATAATGGGGAGTCGGAAAAAAGTAAAGAAAAATTTCCCACGTAATTTCCTATATCCACCTCGGCGCTGGGACACCCTGTATAAACTAGATAAGGACGCTCCAAACACAAAATGGATTTATACAAATTTATTAATAACAATTAAACTGATAAACCAATTTTAATATTTTTTTTCATAAAATTGTCGTTAAGTAAATTACCTTTTTATATTTTAAACAAATTTTCAATTTTATCAATTTTCTGATTTTCGACAGGCTGTTTTATTTTTAAATTTAATTAATTTATTACTTTTAAAACTAATTGTGAAATAATAATAATAAATTATTTAAATAGATATTTAAATTCTCTTTAAAATGACACAAAAATTGTAAAAATGTCTTAATTACTTCAAAAGTTATTAGAGTTTTTCCATTTAGCGGGTTGGTCGCTTGACTTACTTTTCGCGTTTGACTAACGCAGTACTCCATGTATTTTAAATGGGACGCCTCGAATCCAAAAGCACCTTTATAAATTTATTGATTATAACTAAACTATTGGGCCGATTTCATTTATTTTTTCATTCAATTATGACTAATTAAATTGCCTTTTAATATTTTTAACAAATTTTAGTTTTTAACTGTTTTCTAATTTGATATAGGGTGTTTAATTTTAATTTTTTTAATATTTACTTTAATAAATAATTTTTAATTTTTAAACTACAATAATGCATTATTTAAATTGTATTTTATTTGTCTTTAACATTGATGTTTTAATTTCATCAAGAGTTATTTTATTTATGCGATTAGGTAAAATTATGAATAGAAAACAGTACTACTTTTATAATTTATTTAAAAAAATCACAGTTTTGGGCTGATTTTAATACTTTTTTTTAAATTAAATTATTTCTAAATAAATTGCCTTTAATGGTTCTTCTGAAATTTAAAATTTTTACAAATAATTAATTTTATACTAACTGTTTAATTATTGAATTATATTAATCAATGAATAACTATTAGTTTCCCAGTAAATAAAATAACATTTTTTTCAACTTGTGTCTAGAATAAATACAATTTATTTATTTAAAATTTTCATGCTTAAAAAAGTAGTTAATACAGATATAAAATAAACAACCGTTACAACAAAACAAACAAAAAATAATGTCAAAAATACAATAAAACTTATTAATAAAATGTTCATGGTTATAATAAATATTTCATGGAAAAACTTTCATACATACAGAGAGTATAAAGTTGGCCAATGAAGAATGGAAATAAAATGCAAAAATGCTAAACTTAATATTGCGTGCTGCATGCAATTTATTACAACAACAACAACAACAAAAAAGACAAACATATAAGTATTTTGTAGTAATGTTATTATTATAATAAACGATGCGAAATTCGTTGAAATGTAGTAGAATTATAGCTGCAATTTTTGTTATCTACCTTTATGTATGCGATTCCTATTACTGCAAATCAAAATCACCAAAGTTTTATTACTTTTTTTTTTTCGCTCTACATATATCCAATGAAACTATATTATAATTCTCATTTAAATAAATAAAAATAATAAATTTAAATTTTCAAACAACTTGTATTTAACGCTATGTAGGTATATTTAGTTATTCAAATTTGTTTTTTCTACGAGTTCAATTACAATAAATCAATTTAAAGAATATAAATTAAAATATCGTGACTAACTAGTTTATAATTTTTTTCCTGTGTTGCTTTTATTAATTTTTTATTTGTAGAGTTTATTTGTATAACGCGTGTGTTATAATTAACGGTCATTTATTTGTTGATTCGCTCGGCGAAATAAATGTACAGAAACCGATACATATATACAGATATATTTACTTAAAGGACTAAAAGGATATATTACGCGCCTCTTAATCGCCTCTTTTCCACTTAGCGCATTTTTTCAAGACTCAAAATTTGTTTATTTCGAATGTGGTTCGTGATTTATTTATCTAAATGCGCTACTGATTCGTTATACAACATGAAAAAATTTACACACTGAGAGACAATCTTCGATCTAAATGGATTTTTCGACGGCGACAAAGTGTGTGTGCTTTATTGACTCCCTAATGGAAGACTTTTTAAAATTCTTCTTCGCTTCTCCGTTCGCTCTTTAATTTATTTATTTGTTGCTATAGGTGAAAAGTTTATTAGAATTATTGGTTTTTGATTAAGTGGTTGTAATAATGATCGAATTTATTGCGCTATTTTTGTTGGGTTATCACTTTAATTGCTTTTTAAAAGCTTTACGAGAATAATTTTTGTGGAAATTCTTATTTTGTTTTAAATTTGTTTAAGTTTTATTAATAAATAGACATTTATTTATTGGATTTTTCTAAAAAAGTAATTTTAATTTTGCAAATAAACTGCTAAATGTAAGCAATTTAGAAAAAACTGCTTTTATAAAAAAATATTCAATTGATTACATATTTGTGGAAAACCCCTTAGAGTATATTAATTACTTTATTACTTTAAATTCATTTATTGTTTTATTAATAAAAAGTGTTTATTTTATTTACATTTTTCAAATGGAATCATTTAAATTTTAAAATTAATATACCAAATTTTTGCGTTTAAGAAAAATCTTTTTAAAGCAATAAAAAAAATATTTAGTTTAAAGTTAAATCATAAAAGTATTATTAGATATAAACTATTTAATTATAATCGATTCAGCAAAAGATCAAACAGTGAAATCAATGAAGCTACAAATTGTTTCCCATAATTTTATACACTCACCGAGAGCGCAATTTTCATATGTTGAACAATTTAACAACTAGTGTCATTACATTACTTGAACTCAATTACCCTTCAGTATAAAAAGAAAAAAAAAGACTACTCAAAACCTTAATAAAAAAAAAAAGAATAAAAAAATAGTGGTACTGCAAGAACCAGAGTGATGGGGGGCGCCTGCATTGACATATCAATTTGACGATTTCATTGAGATCGCGAGGGGTGCGCACGCTGTTTTATTACCATTATTTCACCCATCTTATGGGAAACCAGTCGAACGAGCAGCTTACAAGTCTAAATGGATACACTTAAGTCTCTGCTGGACATATTTTACAACTGCATAATACGTTTGTATCTCTATACGAGCGAACGTATGTAATACGTATACTTAAAAGAGCGCGTTTTACCTACAAAATGCCTCTATAAGCTTCGCTACGTCCAAGAACAAGAAGGAAACAACGAAACGAAATAAAAAATAAATAAATAAAGTATACAAAAACAGAGAGAAATGTGCACAACGAATGGCGAATGGGAAATGTTATTTAATATTTTACAGCGCTTATGCAAATTGGTGCGCGCAAATTTTTCACTTTATAGTTATTGCCCCTAATATTTGCGTTGTTTATTCGAAAAGGCGTCACTATCTAGCCTTCCAGATCTCGCTCGGTCGCCTTGGGATAATCGAATCAAGATTGGGATCTCTCTCGACACAACTAGGCACACGAAAATGGCTCATTTATAAGGGCATTAAGGGACAAATTACACGTGTACCGGTAGCACCTAAGAATACTAAGAATATGGGAGAGTAGCTTTTTGAAAACAAAAAAATTGAAATAATAATAATAATAAAAAGAAAATGAAAAAACAACAGAAACGTCATTCACTAATGTTTCGAGAATTATTTTGCGATTAACTACAGTTTACCTTGAGTTATATTAATTACTCACTGAAGAACAAATTATTATTTTTTAATTGAGGGTTGCTTTTGGAATACCTTTTTTGACTGAATTTTATTCAATTTTAAAACAGTTTTTTGCCCTTTTCGAAACAGAAAATTACTTTTTACTTATTAAGTTCTTTCAATTAAAGTAAATAACAACAAACATTTAATTTTTAATTTTTTTGTTAAACTTAATTTTTCATTTTAGAAGCAAAAAATTGTTCTAGAAAATTTTTCTTATTAATCTCTTTAAATTTAAATTAAATTTAGTGTAGAGCTGCAGTAAATTTTAGTTTACAGTTGCATATCTTTTTATAAATTAAATTATATCTGTTATTGCAATTTTAGTAGCAAAAGCAAAATTTTCGATTGTCCTATCAGCTATAATATTTAAATTAATGTTCTTTAAAAATCAACCCAAAAAAATTATTTATAATTAAAATTCAACAGCAATTTTTTAATCTGAACTTCATTAAATATCAAATCCAGTAATTTCAGAAACCAAAACTTAAACTATACCTTGTAAACTTAAAATTTTCCTTAAAAATACAAAAAAATTAATCAAATAAACAATTAATCCCAGATAAAAACTTTTAATACAATTTTGAATTTGTTAAAAAACTTCTCTTCATTATTATAACAAATTTAAATAAAACCAATGAAATTCTATTGGATTATTATTTAAACCACCGCACGTGCTACGTACGTGCGCCCTTTTTCTAATTCTCCGACGTATTAGAGGTGAGCTTTTTATCGGTTTGCATTTCTTGCTTAACAGCGGACGGCCATAGGAAATTACAAAAAAAAAGCATAAAAACAAAAACCGTAGGCTGAAGTATATTACCATCAAATCAAATTGGATTATTTTATGAAGCAACAGATCAGAATATCTATATATGTTACTACAGTATATACGCAATTCACGCTTCAACGAGACAAACAAATTGTATTTATTTAAGGTGGAAGAATATAAAAAGGAAAGTAAATGGTTCACGTGTGCGAAGCCACTCTATTGAGTCGATGAGCTTTTTCTCTTATTGGTTTTTCTAACATCCTGCAACCTTTAATTTTACTATATATTATACACTGTAGCAACAAACTGCATTTGAAGAATATACTGTGTACTGCAAGCAGATCACAGCTTTGTCTTTCTGAATACATAGTATATAATATAGATGCGGTGAAAAGTAAAAACCCTCTTTGCGGTTTCCATAATGATTTCCGATCGCTTCCATCTTTTTTCTGTTATTCTTTCACATTAAATTTATTTTTATTTTATTTTTTAGTAAGTAATTTTTTTTTGTTTTATTTTATGCTTTTGTGCTTTTGATTTTTTATAATAAAAAGAGAAGAAAAATATGTAAAGCATATAAAAAAAATGTCAATGTTTGAAAAATTGTCTTGAAAATTACGTACTGCGTTCTAGTTCGCCTATTGCAAGAAACGTAATTATTCAAATTTCCCTTTGTGCTTGCTGTACATCATGGAAACAAAATGACAATTAAAGACCGCGCAGAACAATATAGAGAATATAATAATGAAGCTGTCGGTAATTACTTTACTTAAGAGACTCTCTAACCGAAAAGACAAAATGAATTATAATTATTAACGTGTTGTCATTAAAGCATTACTTTTATTGTTTTATAAACTTTTTATATAGTAAGTATATTTGAAAACGGCGCTTGAATTTCTTTTTTATGCTCCTTATGGAATAATAATTAATAATTCCCACGTGCGCTCTAATTACATTTTTATTATCTTCTTCTTTCTTCGTCGTCTCCGATGCGTACTTTGCGTATTAAAACGCTGCAAGATGCTTATGCAGGAATTTCCATTCGGTGGTCAACTAATCTAGTAAATGCTGTTATTATTCATGTGAGCGTCGTGCGCGAAATGTAATTAAAATCGTATCATAATTATATTTGTTTTCTTAATTTATATTTCTCAAATGTTTTATTATTCTTACTTTGTGTGTATAGACTGCTTCTTCGTTATAAATGTCATTTCCAACGCTAAATTTTAATTCTTTTTATGAAAATTAACTTTTGCTTTTGGAAAATTACGATTTTTTAAATTAATATGAATAATTATTAATGGAAAATAATAAATAAAGTTGTTTTACATTTTATTTTACTAAATAAAAGACTAAACAAAAGAGAAAAAAGAAATGTGGAAAATTTTTCAGAGAGCACTTCATTAGCTTTTCCCTGAAGTTCTTTTGCGGTGCATGCACGTGTCATTCCTATTGATTCAATTCGATTTCTTCGTTTTTTCTTCAAACAGTCATTATTATTGTTTGCCTGGTTATAATAGTTGAACGGCGTTCTTGTTCAGCGACCACAATTTTTTTCTTCTCTCATGTGTTTTATGATTGCTTATAATTTTTTTTTCCACTTCTTTGAAGTGCATTAGCAGTTTGGGACGTGCAATGTGTAGACAGACTTCTTCGTGAAGAAGGCTGAAGGCTCCAAGAGTGGTATTAACAGCAACAGAATATACTACATGGAAGAAGAAGTAGTAATAGTAGTAGTAGTCAATAGGCGGGATGAAAATTACTAATACCTGCCTACTGCAAGATATGCCTAGCTATATTCTCTCAATCTTTATTATAAATTACCGGCAACAATAATATACTGCCCATATGAGTATCAGATCGAAATTATCAGCTATCTCGCTTGATGATGATGAACTCAATAAATATTGTAATAAGATTCCTGACTGACCGACGCTATATTCCATACGTTAATACGTTACACGCACTTTAACTGAACACTTACTGTTTACTATCTATAGGTTTAGGTATCTGCCTACTATATACTATTATTTACTAATGCTTTGTATATTACATATATTGTTTTTCTTTTTTCCATTTTTGTTATATTCATCAAGATGATGAAACGTGAAAACGTTTTCATTTTTTTTTTTGTTTGCTTTGTATTTTGATTTTTTCTTTTCATTTTTTTTTATTATTTTTGGTTTGATGAGTGCTATTTATGTAATAGCATTAATAGTGTCATAAATTTATTATTTAAATGATTCGTAATTTTAATAATAAATAGTTGTAATTACGTAATTTGATACTCTATAAAGTTTAACAATAGATTTTTTTGTTCAGTTTTTGTTCAGAAAAACTTTTAGAATTATAATAACTTAAACTAACAAAAATAAATGAACAATAAATAAAATTGAAAACTCAAATTTTCAAATCAAAAAAGCAATTTTTTTAAATATAATTTTAACCAAAGTTTCGTTTTAAAATATCTTTTGTGGTACTCGTATTATATTTCCTGTTAATTAAATTTAATAAAATTAAGCAGTTAAACTTTCCTTTTTGGGTCTGCGGAAGACAATTTACAAGTAAAATAAATTTTCATAGTTGTGGGTGTTAACAAGCTATACTAAAATTTCTTAAATAACTAACGTTAACTTTTCTTAAATAAAAATATAAACGTTATCATTTGTTTCTTCCGTATCTTATGGAATTATAAAACTGAACCATGTAGATATTAAGGTTATCATAAAGAAATTACATTTAAATTCGTTCCTAGTTTTCCATATAAGGTAGAGCAGAATGCATATACTTAAAACTAAAAAGTTGCAAAGGCTCTTAGCGGCACCTTTTAAACATCTTTTAAACCTAAATTTATAACAATGTGTGTTATTATGTTATTAATTAAAATAAATTCCTTAAAAGGAATTTATTATTTTATATATTTATTACATTATATAGTAGGAGTATTATAAAATATGAAACAGAGTTAAAGAAACAACATAAATGCAGATATTTGTTTTTCTCATTTAAAAAATGCAATCCATATCGTGAAACTTTCTATTCTTTGAAAATTGCAATTCAGAAGTTTATGTATATCGACGAATCCGAATCGGCGATTAGGTTCCATTAACGAATTCGTGACTAGATTAGATTATATTTTATTGAACAAAACGTTCGGCCCATTAATCTACGGTAAACTGGATACGTAATAAAGATCATCATCTTTTCAACTCGTTAATCTAATTTCCTCCGTTTTCCAGGCTTAATGTTGTTAAAAATAGAAAATTTTGTTAATGTTTATTGGGGTTTGGGCTATTTTTAAATTAATGTTTTATCTTTTTAAATTTTGACCTGCTTTTTTATGTTTTCATTAGGGGAATTAAAAAGGTTTGAATTATGTTTAAATTAATATTTAAATTATAAAGAATTTATTAGTGCTATTCTTTCACTGCAAATTTCGGAGATGTTTTTATTTTCCATTTAATTTTTGCACAATTTGATTATTCAGATTCTTTCAGTGTTTTTTTTTTTTTGTTTATTGATAAAACTTTCATAGGCTATGATTTTTGGATAAAGATATGAATTTTCTTTAAAATGATATCTAAATTTTTTAATTATATTAATTAGTTGAAAAGTTATTAAATATTTTGTTTATAATCTGTATAAATTTTATAGGGAAGCTCCGATTGAAAATGCACTTCTACATATTTATTAATAACAATTAAACTGATAAACCAATTTTAATATTTTATTCATAAAATTGTTGCTAAGTAAATTACCTTTTAATACTTTAAACAAATTTTCAATTTTATCAATTTTCTGATTTTCGACTGGCATTTTTATTTTTAAATTTAATTTATTTATTACTAATAGAACTAATTGTGAAATAATAATAAGTTATTTAAATGTATATTTAAATTCTCTTTAAAATGACACTAAAATTATTGAAATATCTTAATTAGTTCAAAAGTTATTAAAGATTTTCTAGTTAGCGGGTTTGTCGCTTGACTTACTTTTCGCGTTTGACTAACGCAGTACTCCATGTATTTTAAATGGGACGCTTCGAATCAAAAAGTACTTTCGTAAATTTATTGATTATAACTAAAGTATTCGACCGATTTTAATAATTTTTTCATTGAATTGTTACTAATTAAATTGTCTTTAAATATTTTTAACAAATTTTTGTTTTGAATTATTTTCTGATTTTATACAGGGTGCTTAATTTTTATTTTTCAAATATTTTCTCTAATAAATAATTTAAAAATTCATTAATAAATTATTTTCATAGAATTTTTCTTTATCTTTTATGTGGTGCTAAAATTATTAAAATATTTTAATTACGTCAAAAGTTATTAATTATTTTTTGCGACTATTCAGATTGGTATCACTTTTCATATTTCTTATTTATATTTTGTTTTATATAAAAATAGAATAAAAATTAAATGACTTATTTTACCATAAGTAACTACTTTCAAAACTAAATTTATGAATTCATATATAACATAAAACGACTAAAAAACCTAAAAAAAAAAGTTTTCCATATGTTTCATTGTATATTGTATGTCAGTAAATAAGAATCGTTTGCATTTGCGCGCTTATTTAACTTTCTTACTGCCGTTTCTAGCCATTACTCAGTTGATGGATCGATAAGCAATTTCCAGGAAGAATCGCGGCAACAAACCAAACAATAAAATAGTTTGGAAAAAATGCAACTATCAGGTGCGCTACACAACTCGCTCTATATATTCCCGATGCGACGGTCTTTTTCCCCGAACGGAAAAACTGCCTGCCTGGCCACTATACCTACTATAAGAGAGCAAATGCGAAATATTCCTTATTTCTTTTGCCCGAACCAGAACCAATATATTGTACCATTTAACCACGTAGTAACATCGATAACTTAATAGAGTTGCGCGATCGGCAAATCGAGAAAGAATCAGAAAGAAAGAACGAAAGAAAGAAGAAAAACCAAACCAAGTTAATGGAATAATATAATTCAATTCAATTCGTCGATAATTCTCAGTACAATTATACATTTTATATCCGTATTCGCAGAATTAATTCGCTCGCTTCGTCCGAAGAATGTTTCTTTGCTTGCTCCTTGCAGTAAAGGTATTATTTAACCAAAGCGAGAATTGTTATTGAGTTATTTTCCCGACACTTTTTTGCCCTTCTGCGAAAACACTTCGCTACTGCAACTGCATCACGCACTGATAAACTAATTTCCTTTTTTTTCTCTCTAAAGAGCCGCACACTTTTTTCAGATCTATACAACGATTTATACAACGATTCTCAATTGAGGCATTTTTTTCATGCTTTATGTCTTCATTTTTTATATATATTTTTTATTTATGTGTTTTAATTTATAAAGCAAGTAAAATAAAGATAATTTCTACTTTTGATATTTGATTTATAATATTTGAAATCGTATGCAAATTAATATCGGAGAAATTAATTATTAGTAATAAATCGATGGATTAGAGAGTATTACAGTTTTGCGAATATGGAAGTAAGTAAGGCAATTGATTTAGATTCATTAGAATATAATAAATTTTGCGCGTAGCCCATAATTTATGATTAGTTGTTGCGATTTAGTAAAATATGTGCATGCACATTGAGAAACGATTTATAAAGTTAATTAGAATGAGTGAACGCATTCGTTGGACCGTAACGAGAGTGATCCTTAAACATGATGAGACGATCGGCAATCAATCAATCACTTCGTTTCTTTAATACCACTCTTACTAAATACTATACACAGTCTAATTTACTACTGGGTTTTTTTCTTCATCGTCCTCTTCTTCGTCTCCTTCTTCTGATATATTAATATTAAATAGCGAATGTTTCGTTTAATATTATAACTGGAACGAAATTTGATTAATACCTCTACAAGATTCTATACTTTCACCCGTTGTTAAACTTTTAATGTCCTTAATTCTTCCTTTTTCTTTTTCTTTTAGAATTTAGTACCGAAAGTTGAGGTTTGTTTAGGTTTTTCAGTTATTGAGGGTTGCTAAGAGCATTTTCAAATCCTTATAAAGAAAGTTTTTCAAAATTCAAAACAGAAAATTTGTCTTTGGGACTGTTCTAATTGTTTAAATTATTATCTAATAAAAAAATGTGCACATTTCTAACTCATTAAGGAAATTTTCATATTTTTATTTTGAAAAACATCTTTTATAAGGATTTTTAATTGCTTCTATTGATTTTTAAGAATTCTTTTTTGTTGGTTAACCATTAATTTATATTTAAAATAATCAGAACTATGTTAAGAGCAATTAAAAGCCTTTTTCATGTAAGTTTTTCAAAGCTCAAATAAAAAAAAATTGTTTTTCGGAGTTTTTCAATAGTTTTTATAATTAAAAAAATGTTTAAATAAAAAATAATAAGGAAATTTTAAACTAATTATCGAAGTTTTCATATTTTATTTTCAATTTTCTCTATTAGTACTTTTAATTGCTTTAATTGTTCTTAATATTCTTTTTTTTAACTTACATTTTAATTTATATTTTATATAATCAGAGCTTTGGTAGAAGCAATTAAAAGTCTTTTTAAAGCTTGTTTTACAATACTCAAATTAAGAAAAATGTTTTCGGAATTTTCCAATAGTTTAAATAAATATCTAATTTTTTTTTTTTTTTAAATTTCAAATTAATTATAAAGTTTATCAAAGTTTTATTTTGAAAAACATTCTTTATAAGGACCATTAATTACTTCAATTGTTTTTAAACTATCCTTGCTTGCTTAACTGTTAATTTTTATTCAAAACAATCATTTTTTTAAGTTTTGAATTGTCCAGAAAAAATTTTCACGAAATTAATTTAATGTAAATAAATTAAAAGAATATTTAAAAATTAACTTTTTATTAAATAAATGAAATAAACTAAAAATATCAGAAGAAGTAGAAGTGGAAAAACTAAATATATATGTATTAAAAAAAAGAATGGAACGTATCTAATAGCGTAGGTGTAGAAAAGGAATTAGTAACTGAAGTGATTAGCAGTGAGATTGCTGTTGGTTTAGTGCTGGCCGAAGTGTAGGTAAACATAAAACAAAGTTTCCATTAATTTAATCGAGACACACCTGAACGCCCATGAATTCCATTGGTAGACGGCCGCTGAAAAGGCAGGTAAATACCGTTCCATTGGGCGAACATTAATTTAGAGACAGGTTAAGCAGGATTTTCGAACGGTAGAGAGAAACAGTTCTCAACAACCTGCAGCCACAGCCGTTTCACATTTATTTCTCTCCTCTGTATATTATTCTTAACCTCCTCTTACCTAATCAACATCATCATAATAATATCTACTTAATACGCCAACATTAAAATAATACCAATAAATTTTACAATTGTCCTTTTTCCACATACTACGTACGTTATTATAATAAGTCCGAAAAGCAACTGAAATAAATCCTTTTTATTCGTCCTGTTTGGTTTTTTATTAATTTTTTTTTTAAGTGTGCGGTAAAAGAATATTACTAGTGTCATTGATTAATTGATTCAATTAAATCGAAACTGTGATTATTAAAGACTGTCGTTTGTGTTCTTAAGACGCGCAGCCACAAAAGAAAAAAATCTGGAACTGGGTGAGTTTTTTATTTTATTTTGAGGGTTTTTTATGAATCTAACTTAACAGTTTCTTTTTCTTTGTGGAATTTAATAAGTTTTTTTTTAAATTGCGTTTTTGTTTTAAGTTATGAACTTCTAAATAGATTTAAAAAAAATCTAAAAAAATATTTCTCCTTTTTAGGGGTTATTTTAGTTCTTCAAAATTGTAATTTTGAATTAAAAATTAATAATAATTAATTAATATTTAATAATTAAATTATTTGTTAATATTTTTTATTTATTTTAAGATTTACCTAAAGCAATTAGAAGCTTTTTAATTATTTTTTGCATTAATTTTTTCTTTCATATTTAAAAATAAAAATTTTAAACTTTATTTTAAGTTAATTCATACATTACTATAAAAACTTTAAACAAATAATTATAATTATAACTTCTATCAAGAATCAAATAAATTGTTTAAAACTGAATCCGACGGAAACCTAAAATTACTCCATGTTGGTTTTACGCCATTAATAGCAATTAATCAAAGCAATTCTTCAACCTCTACTCTTTTAAACATTTATTTTATTTTTGTTTTATAATAGCAACAATTACCCACAATGCAAAAAATAATCTATACGGCATAGAAACAATTGAATAATTTTTGCAAAAATAATGACGATTGTTTAACAACATTAAAAACAAATTTTACATTGAAAGAAAAAAAAACGCACAGTATTCGATAGTTGACATTGTATAATGGCGAAACAATTTTATTGTTGCATTTAAGTTAATTGTACAAATAATATTACCATTATCCACATCGCGTATGCTTTACCAATACCAATAATATACGCCTATTATTATTATTCTTATCTTGAATTATTATGATTATTGCTATTATTGTTATTTAGTTAGTTTTGTTATATTGTAATTACCAGCATATAATTCACATGCATATCGTTCAGCGTAATTTATCTAAATTGCCTTTTTGTTTTTTTATTATTTTTTATTTCAAATATATAAACTCTCCCCTATTTATCATATATAGACCTTATAGGTATTATTACATTTATCCGTTATTGGAAATAATATTTTGTTGTAATTTTTTCCCCGGAGTCGCTTATTGCGTCGCATTTGTCATTATATTTTCATTTTTTTTTTTTCACTTAAATTATTGTACTTTTCCAATGCATGCTCCTTCCAACGTTTTATTGTTCTGTCTGTTAATTGCGGACAAACAAACGGAAAAAAATAAATAACAATCGGTAACGGCAAGGACAATGCGGTTACAATTTTGTAATTTAATTATCCATTAATAGTTCTCTCTGTTGGAAAATTAGCTTTTTTCAGCCGGAAATACTTTAACAGCCATCATTATTAATAGCTGTTTTATAAAAGACGCTTACTTTTTCTGTTCGCTTAAATTGTTATAATATTTACATCATTAATTATTATTATTCCTGAATAATTACTAATAATTAAAATTAAATAATGTATTTATTGCAAATATAAATTTGTTTTTATTAATAAAAAGCAAATTTTGTTTGAGCACTAAGTTGTTAAGTGCACATAACAAAAAAAAAAGCAAAAAAAAAGAAGAGAGGCGAAAACAATTAGTGCGAATTTTGAATAGTAATTAGTCTGCTATGTATTAGTGTCTATAAATGAGTGTTTGTGTGTGTGTGTGTGTGTGTGTGTGTGTGTGTGTGTTAATTTTACGACGGTTAAAAAAGTAACGGTTTTTTGTTTACGATTTATGAACAGGTTACATTTATAACAGGTCCAAAGTGGCAATGCTGAGCTGCTTTAGCTCATTTTTTTCGACTTGCATTGAGCCTTACTTAGGTAGATTGCACTTAAGGCTATCTTGAGGAACTAATGGAGCCTTTATCGTTTTGCTGTTGCTTTTGTTCTTGTGCTGAAAACGACTCCGTATTTTTTGTTTTTTGTTTTTCATATAATACAAGCGAATACCAAATTAAGTTTCACCTTCTTGCTTGCTTTTTAAATTACTTAAAAAAGCCATAAATAATATTGTCAATAAATTGTTTTAATCAAATTCCAAATTATTATTTAAAAAATCAAAAAGTTTTTTTTTTAATTAATCAGTTATTGGAGAAAAACAAAATGTAATTATATAGGCATAGTAAAAGATGAAAACATAGGGATGATGTCAGAAAAATCACCTGAGGAAATTAAATTTGAAAATATTTAGTTTTTTCATTATTGTGATTTATTGTCCTTGAAAATTTAAAATAAATCACCAAAGTCTACTCTTTACACATATAAAAAAACATTAAAAAATAAATAAAAATGTAAAGTATATGGTATGAAATGAGACAGACATATTATATATGCCTTTATATGGAAAAGTGTTAAGGATTTGCCGGACAGAAAAAAGTCGCGACATTAATGGACTTTGTCGATAATATGTAATATATCTTAAAGCACGTGCGCTCCTTTCTGTTCTTGTAAGTTCTTAGTTCTTGGCTTCTTAACGCATACACAAACACACAAATAAAGACACACAAATGCATACGAATAAGCACACCAAAACGCCGATAAATAAATTCTATTAAAAAGCACCCATAACACTTTAGATAAATTACTCGGCATTGTAGTAGTTGGTAAATGCATGTTTGTACTAGCAGAACCATTGGGAAAAATGTAATTTATTGAATTTATTGTGGCGACAGTATTCACAGACATTCGTTGAAAAATTTAAGAAATCGGTTACGAATGAGTCAACTCGATGGCATGGCAGCCGCATTTAGTTTTGCGGTTTCGGTCCGTACCGAAGAAATCAATTAGCTGCCATATTTCCTCCTTTTCATATCGAAAATGCTGGCTGTGCGCTGGCTGCTCTTATAAATTATTTGCATACCCTTTTAATTGCCGCGTATTCTTAATGAGCGCAATTTTTTTGCCGCGCGCAAAAGTAATGCGACAAAGTTTCGATTTAATTGTCGTAATTATTGGCAATTAATTAGGAATTTTCGATGTTATGCTTGCGATAATTATGAGCATAATTAAATAAATGCGGTGAATGTTTAGACTTTCCTTTCAGCAAACTGTATGTATGTCCTTTATATATAAACTGGAAATAATTAATATTTTTATTTCTTTTGGAAATTTCTGCTTTAATTATATAGATTTCCTTGTTTTTGCCTAATGCGATTAATATTTTTTTAAATTTAATTTTTGTCAGTATGATTTGAACAAAAAAAATCCTACTTGATAAAATTTCAAATAATTATTACTGATGGTAAATTTTTTAATTTGTTTTTTAATTTTTTTTTCTTTTAAATGTTTTAATTTAAAAACAAAAATAAAGATTACTCAAAATTCCATTATATTTAATGAATTATTTATTAAAATAATTTTTTTC